>CM062805.1:361062378-361265388 GCA_031772625.1 Pinus tabuliformis
TATGATATCATCATCTCTGAAATTGTGTATTGAGGCAGATTATGTTGTTGGAGTACATTCCCACGGAGGAGCAAGATGCTGACATTTTGACAAAGGCATTTTCAATATGTAAATTCGAGTTTCACATAGACATGATCAGGGTAGCTGATAATCCATTTCTTGTTGAGAGGGAGTGTTGAGAAATGGCAACAAGAAATTCCAGTTTAATTTGTCCTTGAATTAAACTATGAATTAAAATCAAATTATATTCTCATAACAACTTGTAAATAGTTAATTAAGTTTAATTGACTTAATTAGCTTAGGAATTTCGAGTTGGAAGTCTTTCTGTAGTCATGTATATTTTCTCCATAAATTTTAGGGGTCTAGGATGAGTTTATTTGAGTTGTAATTAGATAACTTAGTTTGACTGAGTTATAGACAATTAAACTAGTTCTAACTATTTGTGGAACTAGTAGAGGTCTAGTAGTGGGTTGGTGCACTGGTGCATCCCAAGTGCTACTCTAGCTAACTAAAGATTCCCTCATGAGAAACTCATGCATGTTAATTCAGAGAAAGACCCAATTGAGACTAGAGTGTAGGGACAATGTAATATCAGTTGTAGAATGATCTGAGTTGTACAGATCATGCATGCAATCAGAAGAAGACCTAGATTTGGATTGTGTAGTTATGGAGGAAGGATTTCCCAATTAAATATGGGTTGATCCTCACAGGAATTGCGCAAGGAAATAAGGGCTCAGTAGGTATTAGAAATTGGCTAAGCGTTGGTCATTGTGGGCTTGTGAGGCAAAGAGTTGATCATACTTGTGCGGAATTGTTCTTATGAGAATAAGATTTGTATTATCACTCAAATTTCTGATTAATGCAATAGATAGTCGAGGTCTTGAGCAGTGGATTTCCCTAGAGAAACAATTGTGTTATGTGTCTTTGAGTATCTTCCTCTTATCAATTATTGTTTTCATCGATTCTTGGTTTCTGCTGTTTAAAGAGTAGAGTAGATTCTTGTCTTGTGTTTTAGTACATTACATGAGCTATGAATCTACAAGAAAATTGACATGGTATCAAAGTTGAAGACAATATACTAGAGGAGATTTCAAAGTTTTGAATTTTGGGTTACAGGTGAAATTTGAATTTGCAATACATACTTCAGGATCGGCAAATGGCGTTTTACGCTTTGTGACTCGAGTATGCCTTGGAAGGCAGCTTGAATTATATAGCTTGGAAGGATAGAATGGAGACTGTGCTAGAGGATAATGGCTTGAAGGAATTTGTTTATCAATACATTCCTAAGCCAACAACATCAGATGCACATAATCTGATCGAATGGAAGAAGTGTGTGGTGAAGATGAGGTGGATAATCCTTGAGGGAGTTCGAGACCACATTGTCTCGAGTCTCCATGGGAAGGAAACTCTGTATGCTATGTGGAAAGCATTGACAGACCTATTCTAGAACAACAATGACCATAGGAAGTTGGCACTGAAAGAAAAACTTCAAAAAATCAAGATGGAGAAAGGTGAGACCATTCCAAAATACTTGACCAAGTTCACTCACTGTCGTGATGAGCTTGGAAGTGTTGGAATAATCGTTGTTGAGGATGATATGGTGAGCCTAGCTCTCCTAGGCCTTCCCAAGAGTTGGAATAACTATCAAGATTCTTTCAATGGGAGGGAGAAGCTACCATATTGGGAATGACTGTGGTTGGATTTGATGTAGGAGGAGATCAGAAGGAACACTAGAGATGGTTCCTCATCAAAGACTGATGATGAGGAAAACTGTGCCTTAGCAAGTAAGGCAAGGAAAGTGAAAGGGAAGGTGTCCCATTCCAAATCATATTCTTGCCATGGAGGTGTTGTAGCAGCTGCAACACCCTCCAAAATTTTGGCCTGCATCCAATTTTAGAGCCTCCTTTGAGAGTTTTACTTGATGACTACACACACTTGGGTTCACTTTGTGAGCTCGTGTGAGTCTCCGCTCCCACCTTGCTTGATCATTCCATCGACAAATTTTGCATGTTGATGTTAATGTCATGCTTGTGACCATGTTCTGGTCATACACAAGGTCTTCGCTTCATGTGTACAAGTTGTAATTGCTATATAAACATTCGTCGTGCTCACACATGGAGTCATATACGTTGTCGTGCAAGCGTCGTCACGGTCAACCAATGATCAATCACAAGTGTCGCGCTTGTCGCTCACACCGTCGGTTAGTCACATTGAGCATATGTGTATAGATGGTTTGAGTCGTCTTGTCGTCAAGTCATGTAAGTGTGTGTTTGCAAGATCACGTATGCACCTTCTTACTCGTTCACACACTTAGTCATTTTGCAAAAATTCTGACAACCGGATTCCCCTCTAACATTCGGGCCGTCAACCCGCCATCGACTCGATCAACTGTCACCCAGAATAACACAAAAGCACCAAGTAATCCATTTCAAACTGTGTTGCCCGCAAATAGATCAAACAACCTTCATACTAGTCAACCAGAGAGTTTGACCTGACAAGTTACCCTGGGATTGACTCCCTTCAAAAATTGTGTAGAGGTTGCAGACCTTGCTGGCTCCGATGACTGAGAAAATTGCGCAGATAGGTCAGACAGACACCTAGTGTCCCTCCCTGTCTCCCTCATAAAATTGCGTAGTTTTTCTAGCCAGCCCTCCATTCAGTCGACTGGCTGCTCACTCGGAAAACTGCGCAGTTTTCATCAGCAAGCCCTATGCTGCCTAGCAGTCCGCTCAGCTTAGAAACTGCGTAGTTTTCATGATCAAGCCCTCTGCTGCCTAGTAGTCCGCTCGGCGCAGAAACTGCACAGAGGTGATTAGCAGACCAACCTCCCAGCATCAACGCAATTTTTCCCGCCAACAACTCCCAACAGCCGACTGCTAGTTCCCTCTAGGAATTGCACAGTTTTTTCTGCCAAGCTCTAGCAGCTGACTGCCAGTTTCCCTCCAGGAATTGCACAGATTTTACTGCCAAGGTCCCAACAGAAAGCTGCTAGTTCCCTTCAGGAATTGTGCAATTTTGGCTTCCAGGCTCCCACAACCTTCTCCTTCTAGAAATTGCGTAGATTTCGTCTGTCATGCCTTCCAGCAACCCACACTGCTCCTCTAAAAAACTGCACAGTTTTTCCCTCCAATTGAGCTAGACCCCGCGGACAGTCACTCTCAATCTGGATTGCCCCTCTCCATCACCCAGTGACTCCTGTGCATTTTTCACCATCAGTGCCCGGAGCCTCCATCCAGGCTCATACCTCGCAATCTTATCTCCTCTCCGAGTCACCTGCATTCGAAACGATCATGCATCATGGTAGACTAGGAGGTTTATGGATTTTATGTCGTCTCATCATGAGTGGTTGCAGATACAGGTACACGAATGAACATGGCGCGACGATGGATGGGATGAACAAGGGAGTTCATGTAGAAGGACATGTTTGCCAATGGACTAACAAGTGATGCATGTAAAGAGATGTGCTCACGAACGAATGATCATGTAAAGATGTGTTCACAGAAGGACGAACGAGCGAACATGCGAGATGTGTTCACGGACGGATGGAAGAGCATGCACTTTTCACGAATGGGTGAACCTGTTAAGCATGCCAACATGCAAGAAAGGAGCAACGTGCAAAGGCAACATCAAGCGAACCCAATGACCATCGAAGACTCCACGCACTTTGCCATGCGGAGGTGAAGCTGTGACACACCATGAGGACATCCATCACCCAACAACACTACAACTCGACATGCACACTAGCAACAACACGAATGTACCAACACTGTCATGTCGAGTCTTGTCATGAGTCATGTCATCCACATCTCTACTGTGGGCCACACTGTCAATCAATGTAATGTAACATGGAAGTCCAAGAGACCCACTTGTCATATGAAGAGTCATGTAAAGTCGAAAGGTCATGGAAGTCAAACAGTCATGAGGGTAGTTGAACAGCCACAAGGGTTAGTTTCACCCTTGGCTATAAATACCCTCTCATTTGTACATGCAAAGGACTTTTTCACCTCGGTTCCTCCCACATAGCCTTGAGAGTCTGTAATCTTTTCTTTGAGGAGTAAGTAGTGGCTCCAATGCCCTGCCCACGGGGTTAGTGATGTATGGTGTAACGATGTGTCTTAGAACTTTCGCTTAATTCAGAAGCCTACTAACAAGCCAACACATTTTTACACATGTGTTGTAACTGTTGTAAGAGTGATCTTGAACAGTTGTAATGGATGTTGCTTTAACCTGTGTTTAACACTTCAACTCATTCACTTGTTGTAATACATATATATTAATGAAAATGTGTTCTATGAGCTGTTAACGTTGTCTTGCCTGTGTTGGTTTCCTCCCTGGACATCAGACAAAAATTTCACATAAACTTGCTATAATAACCGTCACACTCAAGCAGACTCCTCCATTGTGTGTTTACGTGTTATCTTTCCTTTGTGCGTTGTGATTGCCGCATCCGTGTGGACTGCTCTTCTGGAAGCTGTGCACGTCCTGTTGTGTTGTGTGTTCTTAACAAAGTTGGGGCTTCCTCCCATTCGACTTGGGACTCACTCCCACCCTCTCCCTCTAAAATGAAATAACTACTAACACAAGTACACTAACAATCACCAGGCACACGAACCTCACTACTTGAAGACAAAGCATACTACTCTCCTATGCTGACAACCAAGAGATGAGGCAAATCTTTAAGATAATGGTAACCGGACCATCATACTAGATGGGACTCCCACACCAAACTGTTTGAGGTATAGTTGGGACTTCATACCGGGGTGATCCCCTAAATGTTGGCGGGTCCAACACCATCAACATTTCTGGCGCTAAAAGGAGGGTCACTAGTTGTATATGGTTGAATGTCTTCTCACACGCACTCATCAACCATCTGGTCAAGGCAGTAACTCACACTCCCCCTTACCTACGTGTGACTCTGTAGTTGGTTATCTCACCTCCCATGACTGAACACGAAATTCCATATCATCACCTTCTCTCCATCTGTCCCATCACTTGCCAGTTCGCGAAAGCAGTCGGGCTGAACCGAAGCATACAACACCTTCCATACGCATCAAGGAAGCCAAAATCCACTCCCACAGGGGTTGTTGTATCATCAGTGGAAGAAGCAGTTCTTGCCACACTTGAAGGTCTGGCAAAATCTATTGAAGATGGAGAGGAACCTTCAGTCTTCCGATAAGGGGAACGAGAGACCCTTGTGATCTTGGGATCAGACTCCGGTACAGAAGGCAGAGATGAACCAATAGACTCAGAGCCGGAACCATTAGATTCTAAAGAAGAGGAGAAGGACGAAGAAGAAGAAGAGATGGTTGACCAAAATCTGGAATGGACAACTTATGGACCATTGGCTCTCCCAGGTGTTTTACACAAGTTTCCAAAGCGAGTGGAGAGAATGAACATCAAGTTCAACCCTAATAGCACAGTGAAGGGAGAAGACCATTTGGACAGCTTCTATCTGCAGCTGCAGACCCTTGAGGTACGGTATGATGACATAGCACGTAAATTGTTCCCATGTACCTTGGACGATCGCACAACTACATGGTATCACAACCTTCCACCAAACTCCATATAGAACTGGGGTGCTTTCAAATGTATGTTTCTTGAAAAGTTTGATGATGACAAGACCCCAGCCATGTTACTTAAATAATTGGGAAGCCTGAAGATGGAGGGGAAAGAAAAGGTAAAAGATTTCAATCATAGGTTTACATGCATATGAACAAGTTTGCAATGGACACCAAACCTCATGACTCCACCACTATTGATTACTACACATCCGCACTACTGACCAACATTGCGCAGTTCATCAAGCGAGCTGCGAAACGAACTCTATTGGAAAACTGCGAAGAGGATATTGCTGTTGAGAAAACCTATGTGCAATTGGAGTCATCAAGGTTGATGAACTAGCAAAGGAATCCAAAGATGCTAGCAAAAAGTCCCAAGCGATGGCGAGTAGAGGAAGAGACAAGGGACAAGGAAACAAATGATATTGAAACCCTTACTCGCCTCGTCAAGAACTTGATGACAGAAGTGTTCGAGCTTAAATAATGGAAAACAAACACATCTGCAAGTAGCCACCCGCCCAGACAAAGGCGAGGAAGCATCTCATCAGGCAGCAACAGGTACACTCCAAAAACTGCACAGAGCTCTATGTTCCACCTCGATCAGTGCGCAAATTCTGAGTTTTGTTCATTCCACGAAGAACATCACCCTGAGAAATCTTGTTCAGACTGGAAGTGAGTCGCAAGCTTTGTATGCAGTCATACATTTGACGCGGAAAACAACATGCAGGAGCAGCCGGAAGACAAAGATAATGACGAAGATGCTGCACCTGATGAAGCATCAAGTTCTGGGCATGTGGTGAACATGTATCAATGCTCGCAAGCAGTGTCGAAGGCGAACACCGAGAAACAACCCCCAAAGCAAAATGACCGTTACAATCTTAGGAGTAAATGGGCTCCCCTTACACTTGAGGAAGCACAAGAAAAGATGAGACTACTGTTGAGGAAGGTTGATCCACCAGCCACCCCAAAGCAGAAAACACAAAGCAAGTCCTGGAAGATAGTGACGGACAAGAGTACGTCCATGAGCAACAAACTGCAGAACATTCTGCCAGACAACACGAAGATCATTCCTACCTTAGACACCTTAGTGAGTCTTCCACCTTTGGACTACAACATTGTAGATGACATGAACAAAACTCGCGCGAACATCATTTTGTTCGAGTTAGCAAAGATCTAGAGTCAGTGAGACATCCTGCTATGCGCATTGGGACAAACAACAACGAACAACGCAACCTCTACAAGCAAGGAAGCGAGCACACCTCCTGGATCACTTTCCACTGTGCTAAACACACTCCAGATGGAATAAGAAAACTCAGGTTTCCCTCCATTCCTTTTCTCATTTGATGTTTTCAACGGTAATGTTCACAACTTCTTGGTTAATTCTAGCGTGGCAGCTAAGGTCATGTCGCTCTCCATTGCTAAGAAGGTCAATGCAGAATGGAGCGAGACATCGGGCGAATCATCCAACTTGATCGAACATCTATACCATCCATTGGTGAATTTCGAGATGTGATCATCCGGCTATCTCATGACAGTCGAGTCCACCAATGCATCAACATAGTTGTTGTGGACATAATAAAAGCATGCTGTCTACTACTCAGCAAAGACTCGTCCAACAAGCTAAACAAATATTTTGCTACAGACTAGTCGCACATGTGGCTTCCATATAAGGGATAAAGCAATCAAATCTGGGTGGCATCCGAGAGGTATATGAAGCACAATGTTACTCCCTTCAATGGCGAAAATGAACTGTTGGCCTTCACAAAACTCATGTTTGGCAACTGCCTCCTGGAAACAACGTTGGGGTGTTATCTTGCACGACCAACTCCAACCCCACCAGAAACACAATTGGGTCTCCTTCCTTGGCCAATTGATGGTAATGAAACATGTACAGTACATTGTACCAATAGTAGCAGTATCAGTAGCAACATTAGTGGCAGTAGTACAAGCGCGTCAAACGGTTCGTGTAAAGATGAGTTGTGGACCATGTACTTTGATGGATCAAAGACACATGACAGCTCAGGAGCCGGGAGTGTCTTGATCAACCCATACTACAAGAAGCATTTGGCTTCAAGTCGCTTGGAGTTCAAGTGCACAAGCAACGTTGCTGAAAATGAAGCACTCGTGTTGGGCTTGCAGCAATCCATCAACCTCAACGTGGTCACGATCAAAGTGGTAGGTGATTCAGAGATAGTGGTACGACAGGTACTTAACACCATTCACTATCTGTGACCGCATCTCAAAAGTTACCAGCAAGAGGTATGGCGACTGATCTCTAACTTCCAAGCATTTAACATCACTGCTATACCACGTACGTGTAATGCAGCTGCCAATGCCCTAGCAAACAAAACTTCAAGAATGTCATCGATTAGGGTGATACGGATTTAAACGAGAATGCAACAAATTATAGAGATAACCATAAATACAAAGATGCAGTAGAAATAATACTTCATTCCTTTAATATCAAATGTTGAAATATGCTTACAAACAAAAATGGAAATAAACTAACTAGGGCGATGGTAGCTTATCTATGAGAAGACATATGGTGGCTACATGCCTCTGAACTGTGTTAAAATGAGACTCAAAGGCCTATTTATTATTGATAAACAATGGAAAACCCTAAACATCCAAAAACCTAACCCTAGGAGATGAAGCGCCAAAACTGTGGGCCCCATTTGGCTAAATTGGTACATCAACTTCCTGGGGTCGTAACTTTGGCATACAATCTTCGTTTGGCTATCATAATACCTCGTTTCGAAGATCTCAAAGAGAAGGCCGACAAAAAATTAAAAAATTAGTTTGGGAAATTTTTGGTCTCTTCGTTTTCCCTAAAAACGTCGTTTAGGGCCTAAAAAAGGCTCTGAAAGTTCACTACCGAAAAATTGCCAAAAATAGTAAACTGTGCTACAATTAAAGAAATCGAAAAACTGAAAGAGACAGTATCGGGGGTCCAAGTGGAATAGGCAGGTGGCCATCAATATCCACCTGGATCATTCCTCCCCCTTTAGGAAGCAATGGTCCCCATTGCGTTGAGTGCCTCCATGAGATGGGGAAACTTCTACTGAACTTGGTCCCTAGTGAGCCACTTGCCCTGGTGAAGGAGTTGGCCTGCTTTGACAACTCGATATAGTTGGATCCTTTGCTGTCGGGTGTTCTTGATCTGCGTGTCCATGATCCGATCAGTTGTGGCTTGTTCCATGCAATCTAGATTTAACTCTGTAGGTGTGAGTTGTTCTGCAATGTATGATGTGTCTAGCAATGGTGGGAAGTATGGTCGAAGGCGGTCCACATTGAACATTGGGTGCAGGCCAAGGAATGGGGGAATGCTGAGCTCAAATGCATTGTCTCCCACAACCTTGGTAATGGTGTAAGGACCATATCGGAGTGGTCTGAGTTTCCGATAGGCTTCGGTAAGGCGTTCCTTTTGCAAATGCAACCAAACTTTGTCGCCCACTTGAAACTTGTGTGCCACCCAATGTTGATCATGTCGTTGCTTGTACTTGGTATTTGATTTCTCCAGAATGTCATGGACCTGTTGCCGGATATGTTGGATGTGCTAAATGAAGTTGTTTGCTTTGACGATTTTGGATTGAACATGAGTCGAATCTTCCTGAGTAGCTGCAAATGGTATGGCCACATAAATGGGACATAGTGGCTGGAATCCCAAGCCCACCTGAAAAGGGTTGTGTCCAGTCGAGCTGTGGAGAGACCGATTATAGCTATGTTGGACATAGGGGAGGCTCTCATCCCATGTGCGTGGATGCTTTGAGTTGTACATGCGCAAAATGTGTACGATCATCCTGTTGATGACCTTTGTCTGACCATCAGTTTGGGGATGGAAAGTTGTGGACTTAGTGAGCTTGGTGTCCAACATTGACCAGAGACTGGACCAAAATGTACTGAGGAACCTGCTGTCCCGATCTGAGATGATAGACTGTGGGATCCCAAAGTGCACCCACACTCGTTCAAAGAAGAGTTTAGCAGTGGCTTCCGCTGTGATATTCTTCTTGCAAGCTGCCATAATGGCCATCTTTGATAATCTGTCAACCACCATAAAAACACAGTCGTTGCCATTCGTAGTAGAAGGAAGGCCCGACATGTAGTCCATGGAGATAGATTCCCAAGGTCGACTAGGGGTAGGCAGAAAAGTATAGAGGTCTTTCTTCTTGATGGTCGGTTTGGCAATAACACAGGTAGTGTAGGATCTGATGTATTTCACGACATCCTGTCGAAGATTTGGCCAATAGAAATACTTCTGCAGTACTCCCACCATTTTCTCGACCTCGAAATGCCTAGCATCCCGACTGTAGTGTTCTTCCAAAATCATCTTGGCATGCTCGCTTGAAGGAACACAAAGGTGTCCCAAGTGGAATAATAGGGCATCCTGGAGGTGAAAATCTGGAACTTGTTGACCCTCCAAGAGCGACTGGTATGTGTGGTCGAATTCTGGGCCGCTTTTGTAGAGAAGTGGCCAATCAGAAGTTTCGTGCCCACAAGAGTTGAGCACAGTGGTTAACGCCATGATCAGTGGTCGGCTGAGGCAATTTGCAACATTATTGGTGCCCTTCTTATACTTGATATTCAAATGGAACTGTTGCAGGTATGTGGATCACTTCTGATGGCGATCATTCTGCAACTTCCCTTGCGTTTGTATGAACTTCAGGGGTCGGTGGTCTGTGTGGATGACTGTTTCCTTCCCCAAAATGTAATGCTTCCATTGTCGGTATGCCTGCACAATGGAATACATCTCTTTGTCATAAGTGGGATACTTTCAGACTGTGTCTGAAAGTGTCTCACTGTGATATGCCACTGGATGCCCCTGTTGAGTAAGGACTGCCCCAATAGCATAGTCAGAGGCATCTGTCTCGATCTCAAATGGTTGTTGCAAGTCTGGTAATGTGAGCACTAGTGCAGAGCAGAGGCGATGTTTCAACTCTGTGAATGCCTTCTGTTGAGATTCAAACAAAAATAATTTTTCTTTCGCTCCTCCCTTGGTGACTTGACTCAAGGGCCAAGTGATATGAGAGAATCCCAACACGAAACTGCTGTAGAAATTGGAAAGACCCAGAAAACTGCGGAGCTTTGTCAGAGTGGTTGGAGCTGGCCAATATCGAATGACTTGGATCTTTGTTGTATCCACATGCACCCCCCGTTCATCAATAATGTATCCCAGATACTGAACCCGGGTCATGCCAGAAGTGCATTTCTCCAAATTGGCAGTGTTTGGAGAATCTGTCGGATGTGGTGGAGGGTGCTCTTCCCAACTCTAGCTGAAGATTAGGATGTCATCGAAGTATACCACTACGAATGAGTTGGTGAATGGCCGCAAGATGTCATCCATCAGCCTCAAGAAGGTTGCGGGGGCATTTTTTAACCCGAAAAGCATAACCAACCATTCGAAAAGGCCCTACTTGGCTTTGAAGGCAGTCTTCCACACACAGGAGGGTTTGATTAGTACCTGGTGATATCCTGATTTCAAGTTGAACTTGGTGAAATATTTTGCCCCCTTCAGTTGGTCCAGAAGGTCATCAATCTGTGCGATCGAGTACCTTTTTCGAACAATGATCTTGTTCAGCGCTCGATAGTCAATACAAAGTCTCTAAGTCTCGTCCTTCTTTTGTACCAACACGATTGGACTCCCACAAGGCAATGAACTCGCCCGGATGTGACTGTTTTGTACCAGCTCCTGAATCTGCCTCTTGATTTTGTTGTTCCTCCATAACGGAGCGCCGATAGATTGGTCCATTGGGCAGCGGTGCACATGGGGTCAGATCAATGGAGTGCTTGACTTGACAGTGCAGAGGCACCCCTGCGGGGGAGGTGAAGGTGTCCTCGTACTCCTCCACGACTTTGCCCATCTGTTGTTGGCGTGCGGAGGGGCCCTGTCTGGAGGTCGTGGCCACTGTCTTCTTCTTTCCCTAAGGGCATATCATTAGGAAAACAAATTTCCCGGTTTTGGAAATGAGCTTACTACATTGTTTTGCAGTATCTAAAGAGATGGAGGTAGGCGGTGCTACCTTCGGTATCCTGTACAACTTATTTCCCAAAGTAACAATAATAGCACAAGGCCTTGACTCATACACACAATGCCACTTCCATAAGTATGGTTGGCCTAATAATACATCACAAACATCAAGGGGAGCAACGTCACATAATACCTCATCCATGAAGGGCTTGATGTTGTATGAAAGGCGACACTGCTGGCTCACGTGAAGATCCCATCCTTGGTGAAGCCGCCTGATGGTGTATGGTTGTGGATGTGCTATGGTCCGTAAGCCTAGCCGCTTCATGACCTCTACTAAAATGAGGTTCTTTTGGCTCCCATTGTCGATAATGAACTGTAGCGGGGAACCCTTTACCCACATCTGGGAGTGGAAGAGGCGCTCCTCCTCCTTTGGATCTTCAAGTTCCTCCTTCTGGATCTTTGTGGTAGCAATGGTGGCTTTGGGATACGCATCGATGATCTGTTTCCCTTTGTCATTTGCCTTGTCAGGTTCTGTGTCAGAGTAGGAACATGCATATGATTTCGAAGCCTTTAGCTCGGCCACTAGTGACTGCTTGGCCTGACACTCACTTGTGTTGTGAGTGGAGCTCTTATGGAACTCACACCACTTTCCCATGTCTTTCGCGACGTTGTTCTTTGCTTGCAGGTTTGGCAGGTTATCCTGGGTTGCCATGCCTTAGCTTTGTCCTTTATTCTGCGGTTTAGGGGCACCATTCCATTGCTTTAGATTCTTAGATGCAAAGTCTTGATTCTTCTATTTAAACTTTTGCTCGATCTTGATAGCATATCGGTATGCCATTCCGAGTGAGGAGAAGTCCAGGAACTCCATCTGGCCTTGGATGTACCTATGTAGGTAGCCGTGGTACTTGAGAACCAAATGCTTCTCTGAATCCTTGATACCCAACTTCGTGCGAAGGGTATGAAAAACATTGGTAAACTCCAGCACATCTTGGTCCCTTCCCTGTTGCAGCGTTGTCCACTTTATGTATTTATCCTCATAGCTCTCGACAGGGTAGTACTGCTCCTTGATGGCATCCTGGAACGAGTTCCAAGTGCGTGCGACTGAAAACAATGAGTTCATACTTTCATCCTTCCGCTCACAGTAGGTTTCCCACCAGTTCTTGACGCGGGGGGGCTGCTTTGAGAAGTGCAAAAGTAATCTTTTCCCGACTGGAAAAATCATGAACGAAAAAATATCCTTCTAGCAAATTTAACAATTTATCTATAGCATCTGCATCCATCTGACCATCAAATATGGGAATGTAAAAGTTAACTTGTACCTTAAAGGGTGTAACGATTCCAGAGTAGCTCCCAGAATTAGATGCGTCGCCCTTGGGTAGCCACTAAAGAATCTGCGCAAAGTTGTCCATCATCGCGTTCCTTTGTCACTCGAGGGCTTCTTTGAGCCATATTTTGATAGGATCTCCTGCCCCCTCGTCTTTATTTTCATCCCCCATGGGAGGCCGTCAGGATTTTCGAGACTGGTCTTGCAAAAATTCGACCAGTTCAAGCCCTAACTCCTTATATCCCGACCTTGTTGGGGACATGCAAAGAAAAAAAGAGAAAGAGCAGACCTCTCTGATACCACTGATCCAGATTTAAAAAGGAACACAACAAATTACAAATATAACCATAAATACAAAGGTGTAGCAGAAATAATACTTCATTCTATTAATATCAAATACTAAAATATGTTTACAAACAGAAAAGGAAATAAATTAGCTAGGGCGATGGTAGCTTATCTCTGTTAAGAGATGTGGTGGCTACATGCCTCTGAACTATGTTACAATGAGGCTCAAAGGCCTATCTATTATTGAGAAACAATGGAAAACCCTAAACATAAAAAACCTAACCCTAGGAGATGAAGCGCCAAAATTGTGGGCCTCGTTTGGGTAAATTGGTACATTAACTTCTCGAGGTCGTAACTTTGGCATACGATCTCTGTTTGGCTATCATAATACCTCGTTATGAAGATCTCAAAGAGAAGGTTGAAAAAAATCAGCAAGCGATTTTGAGAGAAGTTTGGTCTCTCTATTTTCCCTCAAAACAGCTCCGGAAGTTTAGGACCCAAGAAACTACCAAAAATAGTAAACTGTGCTACAATTAAGGAAACCGAAAAACTGAAAGAGACAGTGTCGGGGGTCCAAGTGGAATAGGCAGGTGGCCACCAATATCCACCTAGATCATTCCTCCCCCCTGTCACACGGAATTGGTCAAGGGTGCGGACACGACTGACCTTCCTAGAAGTCTAAGACGTTCTAATGACAAACAAGACAAAATGGAGCGATCTTTCTCTAAATACACCTTTTACAACATGAAAACTACAAGTGTTTAGGCTTACCTTATTCCAAAACGTTGTTGTTGAAGTCCGTTCTTGACGATCCGGATGAGCTCCTCCTTCAAGTCAATTCCTGCAACCACAAACAATCAAACAATTACCAAGCACTTGCATTTCATATAATAAAACATATATTCAACATGCAGACCAAGGAACACATGAAATAACTCATTAACACAAGCTATTGAGAAAAATAAACCAGTTTGTATTAATAACGAAACAAAGAAACTCTTACAACCTGGCCTTGGTGTTGTGCAAGTTCCTCCCAGGGTCCATCAAGGGTTTTCCTCTACTTTGACAAAGCTCACCCTCTTCCAAGTAGAATCAAGTAAAGACAATCTCTCCTTACAAAGGCTCTAATGGAAGACCTAAATCCTGCAGCATTTACCCAAAGAAAATGTATAGCTCCAACCTCCTCTCCCTCTGGCTCAATGTCTTTATTTATAGTGCTGTAAAGAGGTTATTCAGGTCCACTATCAATGGGATCATCCCCCTCTTTGGGTGGGATAGTTCCCTTATTGATGGGATAAGTTCCCCCTTAATAGAGATACATGAACCAACTGGAGGCGCATCCATTTCATCAAACCGACCTCTAGAATGTTCTAGAAGTAACCACAAGTAACTTTTTCAAGATAAAACTCGCGCATTTTGCCTTTTACAGAGGGACGCACCTGTCCCTTAACATACAGAGCGTCCATGGACGCAGATTTTGTGAACATGGTCAGCGTCCCCGCAGGTAAGGCTAGAGAGAACCTGCGACCCCAGAGATAAACATAGTTTTTACAAGACTTTCTCTCTTCTTTGAGTTTGAGATGGATAACAGAGGCATGAGACTTGCCTAAGAGGGTAGCATGACTGTTGATTTGAGCCATACTAACTGTAAGTAGTCAAGGTGACATTTTTTAGTGTAACAGATTGCCCCCTAAAGTGCGAAGCCTGGAATAGAGTAGGGTTTTGTAATTCTAGGAAGGGTGAAGCGCTTTATCATTTCAAGGATTGTCTTGTGGATGGCCTGGTTGGAACCTGCAATTTTCAACACAAAATACATGGATAAGATTATATCATCACTGAGGTAGGCATTCCATACTCAGATTCAAAACTTTAACTAATGGACTAACTATTCTGATACAGGAATGATCTTGCAGTACATCATTTTTATAGACTTTTGTAGACACAGTATGGACGCAGCCATCTGTTTATGATTAGTCTACATAGATAATGAATACAAAACTCCTCGCAGCCTGGATGGTAGAAACTAGATCCAGGGTCTTCACTTCTACTTCCCGAATTGGTACGATTCTAGCCATGTGATTAAATGATTCGATGTCGAACATGTTAGAAACCACTTGATTACCAGTCGATGATGCAAACCGTTAACAAGCGTGAGAGAAACCACCAGCAATGTCAATGGTCCTCAAAGTACCAAGCACAACCCGTGAAATGTGAATAGATGTTTTGATGTCGAACACTTCACGGAATCCTTTGATCGAAAGTCAATGATGTAAACTGACGTCAAAGGCGAGAAACCTGCCATTGATGCATGCAGACTTCAAGGTACTGTCGATTCCTAAGTCATCTTTCTAGATAATGTGTCGATGTCGATAGAAAGCGACCCGTTGCAGGCAAGCCCGCAACACGAAATCATTGTTCAAGTTGAAGAAATGTTGCTGTAAGGACTGACTCAGGGATGGTCAAATGGATGACAAGTATTTTGCAGATGAAGGTTTTTTGCTTGCAGACCTCTTGAACACATAACGACACGACAGATGGCTTGGTGACGAATAACTCAAAGTTAATCCCCGAAACCCGGTTAAAGACTTTCAAAGTGGTTTGGTCAACTGTGAGGTAAAAGATTTCCCAACCCAGGTGAATGAAAAGTGTCGTGTTCAAGAGTGGTAATAAAGTTTCTTTTGAGATAAAGGTAACAAATAGGTTCCTTCTTCTCTCTTTTCCCCCACCATTTCTGGCAAGTACCTCTTTATTTTTAACAAGCTTGAGGAGGATAACATATGCTTGATTATAAGCTCATCCTTCGGACGAGTCCAACCTAGTTTAAATTCGAACCCTAGGAAGGAGTGGTTCGTTCCTGTTTGTAATTGAACAGGTCCTTTACTGTGAAATATTTAACGAGCCCAGTATAGGAGAAACTCGGCGTTTTTCAATTTTAGAGAGTCTGAAAAAACTAAAGGAGACTCCACGTTGAACTTTTTCGTACATTTGTGTCCCTCAAGCCCGAAAAAGTATAAAATAATACCTGGGGGAACCGCTTGATCTTGCGACCAAGGAGTACTTTCATAATTAGTGCCACTGACCTGAAAAGTAAAAAGCGATCAAGGACACGTCGTTTTATTTCCGTATCGAGTTTGAAACGACAAAAACCCGGCAATCTTTTCCTGATTTTACGGTCAGAAAATAGCTATAAGGGGACCGTCTTTTAATTCCGTTTTAACGAGTGTAAAAGAAACGCTCGGCAATCTTTTCATGTTTTAAGAGTCTGAAAAGGGCTTAAAAGAGAACTCCAAGGTTTCACTTTTTCGTAAGTTTTAACGAGTTCGAAAAAGGGATAAAAATGTACTCATGGTTTTCACTTTTTCGTAAGTTTTAACGAGTTCGAAAAAATGATAAAAATGTACTCATATGGCCGACTTTCAATTTAATTTACGAGTAGGAAAAGACGGAAAGATCTCGGCATTTTCATTTGTTTTACGAGAATGAAAGATAGCAAAATAATCTCGGTATTTTCATGAGTTTAACGAGTCTTGAAAATAACTGAAATTGACTCGAGATAGGTTTCATTTTTACAAAAGCTTGAAACAGATAAAAACTATGCTTCAAATTAGTTTCATTTTTACACAAGCTTGAAACAGAGATAAAACTGTGCTTGATGCCCCCTAAGCATAACTGTTAGAGCGCATGCCCCCCAGCTTCATTTCATTCAACTACGGTGGATGAAATGAAGGTTCAAGAACGAGATCATTTGAAAGACTCGACCTAAAACTGTAAGAAAATTATGCAAAAACTGAAATAACTAACCTAAACGTACAACCTAACATTTACGAGATCTAGTCAATCTCTCGACTCAAGTAGAGGAGGATTTGTTTCATTTTTTAAACGAGCTTGACACAGGAAAAGAACTATGCTCGGATTCGGTTTCATGTTTACACAAGCTTGAAACGAAAAACTATGCTTGTTACAAGTTCACATGCCCTCGGCATAATGATGCAAATCAAGGTACATGCCCCCCAAGCTTCATTGCATTCAATGAGGTGGATGGAATGAAGCTTTACTTTCAAAATCTTGGAAAGACTCGTGGGAGTTGTTTCATTTTTTAGTGAGGTTGACACAGGAAAAGAACTATCCTCAAAACTACTCTCTACAATCTACTTAACAAAAACTCTACTCTAAAAACCTTGATTCATTTTTTAACGAGCTTGACACAAGACAGGGAACTATGCTCTAAAATCCTTGTTTCATTTTTTAACGAGCTTGACACAAGACAAAGAACTATGCTCATGACTACTCTCTACAATCTACCTACTTAACCTACCCTTGTTTCATTTTTTAACGAGCTTGACACAAGACAAGGAACTATGCTCAAAAAGTTCGCATGCCCCCAGCATAATGATGCGAAATGAGGTACATGCCCCCCAGGGTTCATTGCATTCAACCGGCTGGATGAAATGAAGGTTTACTTTCAATATTTAACTTGAAAAGGGAGTTGTTTCATTTTTAAAGAGGTTGACACAAGAAAAGAACTATCCTCATACCTGATTCATTTTTTAACGAGGTTGACTCAGTAACAGGAACTATCCTCAAACCTGATTCATTTTTTAATGAGGTTGACTCAGTAACAGGAACTGTCCTCAAACCTGATTCATTTTTTAATGAGGTTGACTCAGTAACAGGAACTATCCTCAAACCTGATTCATTTTTTAATGAGGTTGACTCAGTAAAAGAACTGTCCTCATGCTAGCCTATTTCATTTTTTAACGAGGTTGATACAGGAAAAAACTATCCTCGTACTCACTGATTCATTTTTTAACGAGGTCGACACAGTAAAAGGAACTTTCCTCGCAATCCTACTTTCTAACTATCTATATGACCTAAAAACTAGCTGATTCATTTTTTAATGAGGTTGACTCAGTAAAAGAACTGTCCTCATGACAGCCTGTTTCATTTTTTAACGAGGTTGATACAAGAAAAAACTATCCTCGTACCTTCCAATTTCATTTTTTAACGAGGTTGAGAGAGGAACAAACTATCCTCGGAACTCCTTGTTTCATTTTTTAATGAGCTTGACACAAGACAAGGAACTATGCTCATGACTTCCAGTTTCATTTTTTAACGAGGTTGAGACTAGAAGAAACTATCCTCACAACGTCCAGTTTCATTTTTTAACGAGGTTGAGACGGAAAAAACTATCCTCGCACACATTGATCATGGCTTCCAACTGGAGGAAAGACATGTCAATGGACACACCTTGATCATGGCCTCCAAGAGGTCTTCATCAGAAGGAAGAATACTCCTCTGGAAGGAACACATGTCAAGGGACTCAAGAGGGATAAGAACATCGTGTTCAAATAATCCCATAGAGTTTTCCATGTCAATTACCGGATCTAAATCAACAGTGAGAGGCTCACTTACATCGGTAACTGAAAACATGGGACCAGTTGCCACATAATTAACCCGTGGCAGGGTAGATACCACTTTAGAATCAGGAACATTTAAGGGTGTCATATTATTGGTAGTTGAAAAAAGACTAGGGAACGAAAGCTGGTCTACAGTCACAATATTGCCATTGTGAGGGAAAGACATCACGCGAAAGAGTGTCGATACGACAGCTTTCATTGCATAAACATAGTCTCGCCCAAGGAGTAAATTGAAATCCAAGGGACCTCGAACTACCATAAGATCAACACAAACAGTTTTACCTTCCAAGGTAATAGAAAACTTAGGAAGAATCCCTAAAGGTTCACTGATGGTTCTGTTAAAAGCTTTCAGATTCTGCGTAATAGGCGCAAGCTGAGGGGAACCCAAAGCTTTCCAAACAGCTGAGGATAAAATACTAACAGAAGCACCTTCATCTACCTGAGTACGATGTATGTCCCTACCACCAGCCTTGACAATGATTTGGAAAGGGATGGAGGAAGGAAGACGAGGTTCTGTCAGTCTATTCCAATCAAAGGAAAAGACCTCAGTACTTGGAGGGGGTTCTGTAGAAACAGGTGAAATGCCCCCCGGCATAGAAGAATCCGATGTAACAAGAAGAACATCAGCGGTATGAAATTTACTCTCGAAAAGGAGAGTGTGATCGACCGAATGTGAAATTGAATCGACCACTTGATCAACTAATGGATCATCAACCTGAGTGACATGAGTTTCACTCTCCAATGGGAGAGTGTGATCGACTGTACTTGAATTTAGATCAATCACTCCGTCAGTTGACGGTAGGTTGGGAGAAAGTTTACGGTAACCAGTTGGAAATTCTTGCTGTGGAACAGTAAGTTTTTCAAACAATGTTGAGGCTTCATCCATGTGAGGGCAAATGTGAGTTTGATGACTCCCTTTGCATAACTTACAAGGAAACCTAACTTTACCCTTTTTCCCAGGAACCTGACTATCACTGGTTGATGGATCAACGAAAAGTTGATGAGATTTTTCTGACCATACTTCCAAGACCTTTGGAATACCAGGACAATTGACAAGGAAGTGGTCACCCTTACAAAGCCTGCAAGGGTATTTGGGTTTACGATGCATGTCGGAATTTTCCTCAACACAACTAACACTTACAGCCATGGTTAGAAATACTTTTGGCTAATAGAAATACTTTTGCAGTACAGCGACCGTTTTCTCGACCCCGAAATGACCAACGGCCCGACTGTAGTGTGCTTCTGAAATCATCTTGGCATGCTCACTTGAAGGAACACAAAGGTGTCTTAGGTGGCATAATAGGGCATCCTGGAGGTGAAAATGGAACTGTTGCAGGTATGTGGACCACTTTTGATGGTGATCATTCTACAATTTCCCTTGTGTCTGTATGAACTGTAGGGTCCGGTGGTTTGTGTGGATGACCATTTACTTCCCCAAAATGTAATGCTTCGATTTTCGGCAAGCCTGCACAATGGAATACATCTCTTTGTCATAAGTGGGATGCTTTTGGACAATGTATTAAAGTGTCTCACTCTGATATGCCACTGGATGCCCCTATTGAGTAAGGACTGCCCCAATAGCATAGTCAGAGGAATCTGTCTCAATCTCAAATGGCTGTTGCAAGTATGGTAATGTGAGGACTAGTGAAGAGCAGAGGCGATGTTTCAACTTTGTGAATGCCTTTTGTTGAGATTCAAACCAAAATAATTTTTCTTTCACTCCTCCCTTGGTGACTTGACTCAGGGCCAAGTGATATGAGAGAATCCCAACACGAATCCGCGGTAGAAGTTTGCAAGACCCAAAAAGCTGCAGAGCTCTGTCAGAGTGGTTGGAGCTGGCCCATCTCGAATTACTTTGATCTTTGCTGGATCCACATGCACCCCCCATTCATCAATAATGTATCTCAGATACTAAACCTGGGTCATGCCAAAAGTGCATTTCTCCAGATTGGCAAATAGCTTGTGTTGCCACAATGTTTGGAGAATATGTCAGATGTGGTGGAGGTGCTCTTCCCAACTCTAACTGAAGATCAAGATGTCATCCCAGTATACCACTACAAATGAGTTGGTGAATGGCCACAAGATGTCATCCATCAGCCTCATGAAGGTTGCAGGAGCATTCGTTAACCTGAAAGGCATAACAAACCATTTTAAAAGGGCCTCCTTGGCTTTGAAGGCAGTGTTCCACACATCGGAGGGTTCAATTGGTACATGATGATATCTTGATTTCAAGTCGATCTCGCTAAAATAATTTTCCCCCTTCAGTTGGTCTAGAAGGTCATCAATCCGTGGGATTGGGAACCCTTTACCCACATCTGGGAGTGGAATAGGTGCTCCTCCTCCTCTAGATCTTTACGTTCCTCCTAGATCTTCGTGGTCGGCATTAGGATCCGCATCAATAATATGTTTCCCTTTGTTATTCCCCTTGTTGGGTTCTGACTCAGAGTCAGAACATGCATCTGATTCCGAAGCCTTTAGCTCGGCCACCAGTGACTGTTTGCCCGACACTCACTTGTGTTGTGAGTGGAACTCTTATGGAAATCACACCACTTTCCTGTGTCCTTCTTCAGCTTGGCGGTGTTGTTCTTTGCTTATGGCTTTGATGGGTTTTCCTAGCCCGCCACACCTTGGATGTCTCCTTTGTTCTGCTGTTTCGGGGCACCATTCCCTTGCTTCAAATTTGTAGATCCAAAGTTTCGCTTCTTCTGTTTAAACTTTTGCTTGATTTCGACGGCATATCGATATTGCCGTGCCGAGTGAGGAGATGTATAGGAACTCCATCTCGCCCTGGATGTACCTATGTAGGCAGCTGCGGTACTTGAGAACCAAATGCTTCTCTGAATCCTTGATACCCAACTTTGTGCGAAGGGTATGAAAAACATTGGTAAACTCCGGCACATCTTGGTCCCTTCCCTGTCGCAGTGTTATCCACTTTATGTATTTATCTTCATAGCTCCTGACAGGGTAGTACTTCTCCTTGATGGCATCCCGAAACGAGTTCCAAGTGGGTGCGACTGAAAACAGTGAGTTCATACTTTCAGCCTTCTGCTCATAGTAGGTTTCCCACTAGTCCCTGATGTGGGGGGCTGCTTTGAAAGGTGCAAAAGTGATATTTTCCCGGCTGGAAAAATCATGAACGGAAAAATATCCTTCTAGCAGATTTAACCATTTATCTATAGCATATGCATCTATCTGACCCTCAAACATGGGAATGTCAAAGTTAGCTTGTACCTTCTAGGGTGTGGTGCTTCCAGAGTAGCTTCCAGAAGTAGATGCATCGCCCCTAGGTAGGCGCTGAAGTATCTGTGCAAAGTTGTCCATCATTGCGTTCCTTTGTCGCTCGAGGTCTTCTTTGAGCAAGATTTTGATAGGATCTCCTGCCCCCTCGTCTTTCTTTTCATCTGCCATGGGAGGCCATCGGGATTTGCGAGGCTGGTCTTGCAAAGGTTTGACTAGTTCAAGCCCTAACTCCTTATATCCCGACCTCGTTGGGGACATGAAAAGAAAAACAGAGAAAGAGTAGACTGCTCTGATACCACTGATCTGGAGTTAAACAACAACGCAACAAATTACAGAGATAACCATAAATACAAAGATGTAGCATAAATAATACTTCATTCCATTAATATCAAATACTGGAATATGCTTACAAACAGAAATGGAAATAAACTAGCTAGGGCAAAGGTAGCTTATCTCTGAGAAGAGATGTGGCGGCTACATGCCTCTGAATTGTGTTACAATGAGGCTCAAAGGCCTATTTATTGTTGAGAAACAATGGAAAACCCTAAACATAAAAAAACTAACCCTAGGAGATGAAGAGCCAAAACTGTGGGGCCCGTTTGGGTAAATTGGTACATCAACTTCCCGGGGTTGTAACTTTGGCATACGATCTCTGTTTGGCTATCATCATATCTCGTTTTGAAGATGTTGAAGAGAAGGCTGAAAAAGAACTAACCAAGAAATTTGGGTAGAATTTGGTCTCTCTATTTTCCCTAAAAATGTTGTTTAGGGCCTCAAAACGGCTCCGGATGTTCAGGACCCAAAAAACTGCCAAAGATAGTAAACTGTGCTACAATTAAGGAAAGCAAAAGACTGAAAGAGACAGTGTCGGGGGTCCAAGGGGAATAGGCAGGTGGCCACCAATATCCACCTGGATTATTCCTCCCCCCTTAGGAAGCAATGGTCCCCATTGCGTTGAGTGCCTCCATGAGATGGGGAAACTTCTGCTGAACTTGGTTCCTAGTGAGCCACTTGCCATGGTGAAGGAGTTGGCCTACTTTGACAAATCGATATAATTGGATCCTTTGCTATCGGGTGTTCTTGATCTACATGTCGATGATCCAATCAGTTGTGGCTTGTTCCATGCAATCTGGATTTAACTATGTAGGTGTGACCTGTTCTGCAATGTCTGATGTGTCTAGCAATGGTGGGAAGTATAGTCGAAGGAGGTCCACATTGAACACTGGGTGCAGGCCAAGGAATGGGCAAATGCTGAGCTCAAATGCATTGTCTCCCATAGCCTTGGTAATGGTGTAAGGACCATATCGGAGTGGTCTGAGTTTCCGATAGGCTCCAGTAAGACGTTCCTTTTGCAAATGCAACCAGACTTTGTCGCCCACCTGAAACTTGTGTGGCACTCGATGTTGATCATGTCGCTACTTTTACTTGGAATTTGATTTCTCCAGAATGTCATGGACTTGCTGGAGGATATGTTGGATGTGCTCAATGAAGTTGTTTGTTTTGTCGGTTTCGGACTGGACATGAGCCGAATCTGCTTGAGTAGCTACAAATGGCATGGCCACATCAATAGGACATAGTGGCTGGAATCCCATGCCCACCTGAAAAGGGCTGTGTCCAGTTGAGCTGTGGAGAGCCCGGTTATAGCTGTGCTAGACATATGGGAGGCTTTCATCTCATGTGCATGGATTCTTTGAGTTATACATGCACAGAATGTGTACAATCATCCTGTTGACGAGCTTTGTCTGACCATCAGGTTGGGGATGAAAAGTTGTGGACTTTGTGACCTTGGTGTCCAGCATCGTATAGAGATTGGACCAAAATGTAATGAGGAACCTGCTGTCCCGATCTGAGATGATAGACTGTGGGGTCCCAAAGTGCACCCACGCTCGTTCAAAGAAGAGCTTAGCAATGGCTTCCACTGTGATATTTTTCCTGCAAGCCCACTTAATGGCCATCTGTTTCTATTTTTCATTCCCCTTGTCGGGTTCTAACTCAGAGTCGGAACATACATCTTATTCCAAAGCCTTTAGCTCGGCCACCAGTGACTGCTTGGCCCAACACTCACTTGTGTTGTGAGTGGAGTGCTTATGGAACTCACACCACTTTCCTGTGTCCTTCGGCTTCGAGGTGTTGTTCTTTGCTTGCGGCTTTAGCGGGTTATCCTGGGGCGTCCCGCCTTGGCTTTATCCTTTGTTCTGTGGTTTGTGGGCACCATTCCCTTGCTTTAGATACGCAGATCCAAAGTCTCGCTTCTTCTGTTTAAACTTTTACTTGATCTTGATGGCATATCGGTATGCTATGCTAAGCAAAGAGATGTCTAGGAAGCCGCGGTACTTGAGAACCGAATGCTTCTTTGGATCCTTGATAACCAACATCATGCAAAGGGTATGAAAAAAATTGGTAAACTGCAGCACATCTTGGTCCCTTCCCTGTCACAACGTTGTCCACTTTATGTATTTATCGTTATAGCTCCCGACAGGGTAGTACTGCTCCTTGATGGCATCCCGGAATGAGTGCCAAGTGGGTGCAGCTGAAAACAGTGCGTTCGTACTTTCAACCTTCTGCTCACAGTAGGTTTCCCACTAGTCTTTGATGTGGAGGCCTGCTTTGAGAAGTGAAAAAGCGATATTTTCCCGGCTGGAAAAATCATGAACAGAAAAAATCCTTCTAGCAGATTTAACCATTTATCTACAGCGTCTGCATCTATCTGACCCTCAAATATGGGAATGTCAAAGTTAACTTGTACCTTAAAGGGTGTGGCGCTTCCAGAGTAGCTGTCAGAAGTAGATGCGTTGCCCCTGGGTAGCCGCTGAAGGATCTGGGAAAATTTGTCCATCATCGCGTTCCTTTGTCACTCGAGGGCTTCTTCGAGCAAGATTTTGATAGGATCTCCTGCCCCCTCGTCTTTCTTTTCATCCGCCATGGGAGGCCGTCGGGATTTGCGAGGCTGGTCCTGCAAAGGTTCGGCCAGTTCAATCCCTAACTCCTTGTATCCCGACCTCGTTGGGGACATGAAAAGAAAAATATAGAAAGAGAAGATCGCTCTGATACCATTGATTTGGATTTAAATGGGAATGCAACGAATTACAGAGATAACCATAAATGCAAAGATGCAGCAGAAATAATACTTCATTCCATTAATATCAAATACTGAAATATGCTTACAAACAGAAATGGAAATAAACTAGCTAGGACGATGGTAGCTTTTCTCTGAGAAAAGATGTGGTGGCTACATGCCTCTGAACTGTGTTACAATGAGGCTCAAAGGCCTATTTATTACTGATAAACAATGGGAAACCCTAAAAATGCAAAAACCTAACCCTAGGAGATGAAGCGCCAAAACTGTGGGACCCGTTTGGGTAAATTGGTACATCAACTTCCCGGGGTCGTAACTTTGGCATACAATCTCCGTTTATCTATCATAATACCTAGTTTCGAATATCTTAAAGAGCACGCCAAAAAAAAGTGGCAATGCATTTTAACATAATTTCGGTCTCTCTGTTTTCCCTAAAAACGTTGTTTAGGGCCTCAAAACGGCTCTGGAAGTTCAGTACTCGAAAAATTGCCAAAGATAGTAAACTGTGCTGCAATTAAGGAAACTGAAAAACTGAAAGAGACAGTGTCGGGGGTCCAAGTGGAATAAGCAGGTGGCCACCAATATCCACTTGGATCATTCCACCCCCCTTATGAAGCAATGGTCCCCATTGCGTTGAGTGCCTCCATGAGATGGGGAAACTTCTGCTGAATATGCTCCCTGGTGAAGGAGTTGGCCTGCTTTGTCAACTCGATATAGTTGGATCCTTTGCTGTCGGGTGTTTTTGATCTTTGTGTCCATGATCCGATCAGTTGTGGCTTGTTTCATGCAATTTGGATTTAACTATATAGGTGTGAGCTCTTTTGCAATGTCTAATGTGTCTAGCAATGGCGGGAAGCATTGTCGAAGGCAATCCACATTGAACACTAGGTGCAGGACAAGGAATGGGGGAATGCTGAGCTCAAATGCATTATCTCCCACAGCCTTGGTAATGGTGTAAGGACCATACCAGAGTGGTCTGAGTTTCCAATAGGCTCAGGTAAGGCGTTCCTTTTGCAAATGCAACTAGACTTTGTCGCCCACCTGAAATTTGTGTGGCACCTGATGTTGATCATGTCGCTGCTTGTACTTAGCATTTGATTTCCCTAGAATGTCATGGACCTGCTGGCGGATATGTTGGATGTGTTTAATGAAGCTGTTTGCTTTATCAGTTTCAGACTGGACATGAGCCGAATCTACCTGAGTAGCTGCAAATGGCATGGCCATATCAATGGGACATAGTGGCTGGAATCCCAAGCCCACCTGAAAAGGTCTGTGTCCAGTCGAGATGTGGAGAGCTCGGTTATAGCTGTGGTGGACATAGGGGAGGCTCTCATCCCATGTGCGTGGATGCTTTGAGTTGTAGATACACAAAATATGTACGATCATCCTGTTGACGACCTCTGTCTGACCATCAATTTGGGGATGGAAAGCCGTGGACTTAGTGAGCTTGGTGTCCATCATCGACCAGAGACTAGACCAAAATGTACTGAGGAACCTACTGCTCCGGTCTATTGTGGCATCCCAAAGTGCACCCACACTCGTTCAAAGAAGATTTTAGCAGTGGCTTTCGCTGTGATATTCTTCTTGCAGGCCGCCATAATGGCCATCTTTGAGAATCTGTCGATGACCACAAAAACACAGTCTTTGCCATGCTTAGTAGAAGGAAGGCCCGACATGTAGTCCATGGAGATGGATTCCCAAGTTTGACTAGGGGTAGGCAGCGGAGTATAGAAGCCTTGCTTCTTGATGGTCAGTTTGACAATAATGTAGGTAGTGCAGGATCTGATGTACTTCACGACATTCTGTTTAAGATTCGGCCAATAGAAATATTTTGGCAGTGCTGCCACCGTTTTCTTGACCTCGAAATGCCCAACGGGTAGTGTGCTTCCAAAATCATCTTGGCACGCTTGCTTGAATGAACACAAAGGTGTCCTAGGTGGCATACTAGGGCATCCTGGAGGTGAAAAATTTGGAACTTGCTGACCCTCCAAGAGCGTATGGAATGCGTGGCTGAATTTTGGGTCGTTTTTGTAGAGAAGTGGCCAATCAAAAGTCTCGTGCCCACAAGAGTTGAGCACGGTGTTTAATGCCATGATCGATGGTTGGTTGAGGAAATTTGCAACATTATTGGTGCTGCCCTTCTTATAGTTGATATTCAAATGGAATGTTGCAGGTATGTGGACCACTTCTGGTGGCTATCATTCTGCAACTTCCCTTCCGTCTGTATGAACTGCAGGGCCGGTGGTCTATGTGGATGACCATTTCCTTCCCCAAAATGTAATGCTTCCATTGTCGGTAGGCCTGCATAATGGAATACATCTCTTTGTCATAAGTGGGATACTTTCAGACTGTGTCCGAAAATGTCTCACTTTGATATGCCACTGGATGCCCCTCTTGAGTAAGGACTGCCCCAATAGCATAGTCAGAGGCATCTGTCTCGATCTCAAATGACCATTGCAAGTATGGTAATGTGAGCACTGGTGAAGACCAGGGGTGATGTTTCAACTCTGTGAATGCCTTTTGTTGAGATTCAGACCAAAAGAATTTTTCTTTCGCTCCTCCCTTGGTGACTTGGGCCAAGTATTATGAGAGAATCCCAACACGAACCTGCCGTAGAAATTGGCAAGCCCCAGAAAGCTGCAGAGATCTATGAGAGTGGTTGGAGTTGGTCAATCGCGAATGACTTGGATCTTTGTTGGATCCACATGCACCCCCCGTTCATCAATAATGTATCCCAGATACTGAACCTGGGTCATGCCAAAAGTGCATTTCTCCAAATTGGCACATAGCTTGTGTTGCTGTAGTGTTTGGAGAATCTGTCGAATGTGGTGGAGGTGCTCTTCCCAACTATGGTTGAAGATCAGGATGTCATCCAACTATACCACTACAAATGAGTTGGTGAATGGCTACAAGATGTCATCCATCAGCCTCATAAAGGTTGCAGGAGCATTCATTAACCCGAAAGGCATAACCAACCATTTGAAAAGGCCCTCCTTGAGTTTGAAGGTAGTCTTCCACACATCGGAGGGTTCGATTGGTACCTAGTGATATCCTGATTTCAAGTCGATCTTGCTGAAATATTTTTCCCACTTTAGTTGGTCTAGAAGGTCATCGATTCGTGGGATTGGGTATTGTTATCGGGAAAACTAGTGTCCATTCAGAGCTGTTAGTCCCACTAAGACGAGTAGCTATCTTAGAAACAAACAAACTAAAGTTACTTGTGTTTTCCTTTATGAGAGATAGATGAGAGAGAAGCAGAGAGTACCAACCTCAGTCTTTTGCTAGTCTCCTTGCTTGTTTCCTCTCTCTTTTGATGGAGCTTTCGCCACTCCTTTCTCACTTGTCCCGCTTCAAAGAACACTTGTAGAGTCAAAGCAGCAAAATACCATCAAAGCATAGAGATCTATAACCATAAACAATGTAGGATCAGATGTACATTAACCATATAAATGCATATACAAATACAAGATTCAGAGATATACAAGGAGGAAAACTCAAATAGCTTTATTGATAGAAGTAGTAGAAGAGAGGATTACAACCAAGCTGTCTAATCCAGCATCATCCTCTCAGCATGAAAGCCCTCTTCACCTCATACAAAGCAAGATCACCCAACAATGTCTTCAAAGAGAAACCAACAACACTTCCTTGCAAATTACGAAATTCCAGCCTTTGGATCTCTAGGATGAGGGATCCATATATAGATGTTTGCAGGAGAGTGAGTCAGCTTCTGGGATTTTGATTAGTGTCATTTCACTGATAGTTCTTGGTTCCACTTGGAGATTTCATGATCTCTTACTCATCCCTAGGAGAATTCAGAGAGGCAAGTGTCATATGAGCAGTTTCTAGAAGATTCTTTGAGTTTCCACCTAGCAAACTGCTTCTGCTATTTGTTTTCTCTCGCTCATCGCACCCTACAGAAGGGCTTTCCAGTATGCATCGTACCCCCCGTGTGTAATAGGTGAGATGCATCGCACTCTATGCATGGAGCAGTCTATATGGTCCAGTTTTGACCAGTTCTGAGTAGTTTTTCAAGGAGAATTTCTGGGAGATGATGTAATCAGCTGACCTTGTTCCTTTAGGGTATGAAACAACACTTTTATGGGTTTAGAAGCCCTTGGTTTATGGACATATGTGATTGCGGTTGCAGTGCCCAAATATGTCTATAATAGTTGCCCCCTAAAGCATGAGGTCGTAAATCTTTTGATGTCGGGTGAAATGCTTTATAACGAGGATCCGAGTTTTTCGAACTGGAAGGTGACCTGTAATAAGATACAATACAATACATTATCTTCATAATATTTTCATGATCTAGCTAAGGCGAGCATTCCCATGCTCAGATTTATAAATTCATTTTCATGTACATAAGACAGACAATCGTCTGTGTGGCAGACTGATGATTCTGGTAGAGCCATCATCCCTTAGCTTGGATGATTATCTATGCAGTAATGATGTACATTTGATGTCTTTATTTTCCTGAATATATTGTAGCTCGGATGGATGAAACTAGATCCGGGGTCTTCAAACTCGTTCAATCTTTGCCCGAAGTATAAGTCAATCCATGTGAAAAGATGTTCTGATGTCGAACATGGAAAGACATCGCCTGATTACCAGCCAATGATGTAAGCTGTTAACAGGCACGAGAGGAATCACCGATAATGATAATGACCCTCAAGGTACTGCAGTACAATTCACGTGGTGTGAATACATGAGTTGATGTCAAACTCCACGCAAAATCTTTCGGTCGAAGGCCATTGATGTAAACCTATCGCCGGAAGTGAGAAACTTGCCATTGAGGCATGCAAGCTTCAAAGCACTGAAAGGGTTGTTCCTAAGTCAATTTCTTGGATAATGAGTTGAAGTCGACAAGAAGTGACCTGTCATAGGAGGGCCTTAATGAATCCCACATCTACAACACGAAACAGAGCAAATGATTTTATGGAGGTGAAAACAATCTGATGATATAAGGTTCAGGGTGGCGGTCATGAAAAATGGAGAGTGAAGGTATTGCAGTGGATGAGGAGTTAGCTAGGTTGGTGAATTCTCTGAGCGACTTCTCTTGAACATATCGATGACACTGAAATGGATTGGTAGCGTTAACCCCAAAATGGATGGTACGGCGGACCAATGGTGATGTGACCGGTGAACCGAATAACCCAACCTAACTCAATCATGGTGATGGAGTGAAAGTGTCATGTTTAAGAGCGACCTGCTACCAATGAAGCTATTCAAGTTTTCTTCCCTTTTTCCCCAGTCATTGCTGACCAATACCTCTTTATTTTTGTCAAGCTTGAGGAGGATAACATATGCTTGTTCTATAATTTTCCCTTCGGGCAAACCTGTCGCTATGTTTTAACGAGCCTAGCAACAGTGAAACTCGCTCTTGTCTGCATGGACAAGTTTGTCGCTATTGTTTTAACGAGTTTAATGACAAAGATAACTCGGTCCTTTTCTATTTTAGAGAGTCTAAAAAGGGATGGAAAGGCAACTCTAGTAGTCCTTTTTCGTAATGTAATCCCGTAAGTCCGAAAAAGTATAAAATAATACGAAAGGGATGACTTTTAGATAGTTTTAACGAGTCGAACAAGACAAGCGCTCGATATTTTTGTGTAATTATCCCTTGGGTCCAAAAAGATTAAAATCTAGAGGAGGGATGGCACTTCCGATTGTTTTAACGAGCTGGAGAGGCCAATTGCTTGGCAATCTTTTCATATTTTATGAGTCAGATGAAAAGAGCTTAAAGGAGACTCGTTTTTTGAGGAACGAGTGATGTTTTTGGATAGAAACTAGTTCCAGGTATGGTTTGGAACTTTTCAATCACGGCAGTGTAAAGAAGGTGGCTAATAGAATCACTCGTCGCAACTATTCCTCAAAAGGGTAAACAATCAAATGGAGGCGTATGATCGGTTAAAAAAGAGTGGAGGTGATGGTAAGAACACGACCAAGGTTCAAAAGCTGATAATTATGCGATCACAATGGTTATTTACTGAAGGTGGGTTCATTTTTTTTAATGAGCTTGAACTCTAGGGGAACATTTTCTCATTGCTAGGTTTATTTTTTAACGAGCCTAAACTTCGCATAAAACTGCTCGTGTTTCTCTCTATGTAAGCTAGGAACGACCAAACTATAAAGCTAAAAAGCTAAAAAAACGCTAAAAAGCTAAACAATGAAATTGGTCATTTTTGCTTGTATAAAAAGGTTTGCATGCCCCCAGCATAAAAAAGTCTTCAATAACCATATGGAAACTTACTGTGGTTAAGCAGGATGATTTTCTGTCAATAATTAGACAAAACACTTCTTGCACTTTGTCCGCCAAATAGACAAAGGTGAAAGGTCACTCGGACCGATCACATAACTTATAGGGAAACTTATCTCTACAGCTGGGTTTTCCCACAAAATAGACAAGGGTGTATGCCCCCTAAGCTTGGTTACATTCACTAGACTACTCGCGGTAATCAGGTGGATGAAATGAAGGTTCCTTTACGAGATCAAGTGAAAGACTTGACTTGGAACTTTTCTCAGCCTCGTTTCATTTTTTAACGAGCTTGACACAAGACAAGGAATTCTGCTCAGATCTTTGGTTTCAATTTTTAACGAGGTTGACACCAGTCAACGAACTATCCTCTGGCAACCTTTGATCACAACTCATAAGGGGTCATGAAAGAAAGATCTGGTTCCAATGTCCCCAGCACATAATGTACAACATCACTGAATTGATCGTAAGATGATGTAGGTATGGTAGGGCTTGGAGGCAATACCTCACGATGATCCACACTATCAAAATGTTCAGAGTTCTTCTTCATCTTTGTTGATGTAGAAGATATCATGTGACAGGTTTCCACTGTGGCCACTTCTGCCAGATTACTTGGAGGCGGAAGGGCAAAAGTTCCCATTAAGGAAGGGTCTTTTAGGAGACCTACTCCGATATTTTGAAGCGATTGAGAGTTTCCATGGATCAAAGGAATGCTTCTGGTAACTTGAGAACTCTTGGGCAGGAAGGTTAGTTGGTCAATGATTGTGATTCCGCCTTGAAAGGGGAATGCAATATTTCTAAAATATGTTGACACAACAGCAACCATAGCATAAATCCAGGGCGTGCCCAGTAGGATATTGTAGTCAAGGTTTCCATCAATGACCTCGACTTCAATTTCTACTATCTTGCCCCCCAGTTCAACTTGCAAGTTACTTAATATCCCATATGGCGCGTATGTTTTCCCATCGAATGCTTTTAATGTCGTTGATGATCGTGACAAGGGTGGAGAGCCTAAATTTTTCCAGCAACTCATCGACATAATGCAGGTAGATGCCCCCTCATCAATGATTGTTCAATGAATAGTTTTGTTGAGGGCTTTAACCTGTATGAGGAAAGCAAGTTGTGCTAGTAACTGAGGTTCATATCCTTTATGATTAAAGGCCACTAGATTGGAATCCGCTGGATCAATCCCACCTATCGCTGATAACAAAGCCTATTTTTGGGATGGGCAATTTTGCAGTACTTCAAGTGTCGACATGGTGGATGGCGATTGGGCCAGATCCTCCACTATATTATAATTCTGTGTTGCTCGAGCACGAGGATTAAATGTCGATTTATGTACTACTCCCTTAGGCGGTTTTATTGTTAATTCAGGAATGATTGGTGGAACAACTTCTGACGAAGTTGTTGTCGAACTGCTGGGTTGATCTGTAGCCTTGCCATTCGACGATTGTGGATTTCCATAATCTTTATTCCTTGTTGATATCAAAGCATCATTTTGCTGTTTTGAGATGGATAACATAAGCAGTTGGGATGGGGAAGCACGATCACTAGCAACTAGGTTTATTTCTGGGCTCGGAAACGGATTAGTCAACACCGTTGGGGTATTTGAAGTTTTTAAAAATTTCATAACCTTAGTTTTATGTGGACAATCTTTCGTGAAATGCTCATCGTCACATATGTAACATGGATAACGAGGTTTATTTTGCCCAGAAGGGTTTTTAGAAGATTTTTCAGGAGACGAATCAACCTGTTTCTTCTTTTTTCTTTTCCCTTTCTTCTTGCCCCCTGGTTGCTTCGGTTCTTTGCCTTTGTCAGCCGACACAACATTAACCTCCGAGGCAAGAAGTTCTTCCTTTGCATTTTGATCAGAAACCATAAGGGATTTCTTAGATGTAGCCTTTGCAGTTTTTGTGCTGGTAGTACTTATCACGCCATCGCCGGCATGAGAGTCTTTGTTTGATTTAGGAGGTGGAGGAATGAAAAACTCTAGTCTAGGAGCATCAAGGATTTTGTCGTAGAACGTGCCAGATTGAGTATAAATCAAATCTAGATATTGCGCACGAGCAATGACTTGCTCTTCAGTGACAACACCCCCCCCCCCAACTTAGCCACATATTCTGTAATAAAAGGTAATAATGACTTAATAAACCATTCAGCTAGCAGTTGATCAGGAACATATGTTTTTACCATTCGACGATGATGTCGCCACTCATGAATATGATCAGATATGTGAGTGGCTGTCGTCTGCTTAAAACTGGTAAGAAGCTTCGTTCCTATTTCATACCTTATTGGTAACTGAAAATGGGTTAAAAAGGTAGTGGCAAGGACGCTGAAGTTATCGAATGAAGCTCTAGGCAACTCGATGTACCATTTTGCTGCTGGACCAGTTAACGTTCACTAAAAAAGGCGAAGCCTAATTGAATCATCGTTGAGAGTGTTGGACGAACACCACAGATGAAAGGTCATCACATGATTCGATAGATCTTCACCCGGATTTCCATTTAATTTAGGAATATCTAACAGAAGTTTATGAGGAATCGTCGTCCACCAAGGGGCGTAAGAAATTGGATCATTTGTTAGCCGATTCAGATCTGGTAATTCTAAAGTTGCAACGAAAGGCAACTGTTGATTCAGGTTTGGTGAAGCATACCCAGGATAAGATGGGATCGCCTGAGCAGTGGGTCTTTGCATACCAACATAATGTATTGGATGCTGATAACTTTGATAAGGTTGATGGGCATAACCATTATGATATGATTGGTGGTGACTGTTTTGAATATACGGTTGCCCATTACCTGCAAAGCTTTGTTGCTCAGGTCCTCGGTAAGCTTGCTGGAATTGTGGTTGTTGATATTGCACCAGCCATGGTTGTGAGCCTGAGTTGCTTCAGTTAAGGAGCCACTAATTGGCGATTGTGGTTGTGTCGTGGAGACAAGAGGCTGTTGTATTACGACCTGAGAGACTTGAGGTTGACATACAACATGCAGCACTTGTACTTGCGACACCGTTACAATAGACGGTGTAGTGGGAATATTCGACACAGGTAGATTTAGTTGCATTGAATATACAACTCTTGGCTGTTGTGGTAGTATCGGCACCCAACCACTGGATGTAATTCCAGCTTGACCTGAATTCTGTTGTGAACTCTCATATGGTTGTTCTCCTGGAGGGAACAATGAAAAGGCATACTGCCCCCCATATGGCGGTAATCCAGTGTTCAAAGGGAAAATTGGCCTTTGTAGACTGGACTGCCCAAATTGATACTGTTGTGAAGGATCAATTTGCTGAGACTCAACATAAGAAATTCCAGATATTATTCCAGATGAACAAACGGGAACAGACCATACTGTTGAAACAGTCCCTGGGTGGAATCATCTAGTGGTTGAGAGCTAGTTGGGACAGATGGTATACCAACGAACATTGTCAGAGTAGTGGCAGGAGGTTCTGCTACTGCTGTATCGGATGACACAGTCCTAGATGTCGATGGTTGTTCAGACATATTGAGTCTATCCAAAAGACTTCCTAGCGATTCTACAAGAACTTGCGATGAAGGGTGACTAACTTCTGAATTAGAAGGATATAGGTGGATCCTAGTTCCAAAATGTAATGGGGTACTGGATGGAAGATCCTCCACAATCTCTTCTATCGCAATCAATCCAGGTGGAAGAGGCAGACCATCAGGTCCATAAAATATTTCTGGAGTCGAAGAAGGTACACACTCTGTAGCGACAGATGTTGGAGGGTTGACAACTTCCGAATCATTCCTAGATGGAGCTGGTTCAGGAATATATTTGTTTACCGTTACAGTAGGATCAGTTCTAATGTCCTCTTGTAACTGTGGAACTTCTTCTGTAGAGGCAGGGATACCAGAAATAATTGGAGTAACTGGAGTCTCTGAGGATGTTGAAACACAAGTTTCAGACAAACCAGGAGACTTTGATCCAGTTAAACGAGATCGCTTGGCCCGGAATGGTTTCGTTTCCGGAGTCAAAGATGGTTGACTCTTTAGTCTCCGCGCATGACGAGGTTTTGATTGACTTTCTTCCACGATTGCGGATTACTTGATCAAATGAAAATAAAAAGGGGAAAATGTTATTCCGAATTAAATGAATTTTATGACGCTTTGACACAACTTGCTTTTTCAATTTTTAAGCGTCGATAAAAAGCTAAAGATGACTCTAGTCGCCTTCGATTTTTAATGAGCCTGAAGTGAGAAGTGCTCAGATGGACCTTTTCTTTTAAGGAGTCTGAAAAGGAACAAAAGTGACTATTATAGAAATCTAGACAGAGGGATTACCAAACCAATCGCAAAACTGCAGAATACTTTTTACGGTATGGCAGTCAATCTTCCCGAATGCTGTGTTCAGTGCATTGCGATCGATAGGGCGGCAGACACGGCTTCCTAAGGATAAAGGATGTAGCCTATTGTGGTCTCCCAATATATACTTGACGGTATGTGGGAGCACAAGTCCATACTGGCACTTGTCATCTGAAAGAGGAGGAATCACCCAACCTACGATGAAAGCGATAGTTACCAGGCTTTACGACGCCAGAATACGTCTCTAGCTTAGACTTCTAAATGTGGTGCGCTAGGTTCCAAGGCATTTTTATGTTCATTGAGGTTTATTTTACAGTTGATCTTTCTTTAGAAGTTCGCCTTTAAGGTTCACCACGTGATGCAGATATACAATTCCTAAATATGCAATCTAAGATGATAAACAGTCGTTTACTTTCTTTTTGCAATGAAAATCCTAGCTACTAAGGAAAGAGAAATGAAATTCTTTCAACAAAGAGCAGAGAGCACACACTAGATGCACTTTTCCTAAATCAATTTCAGCATGCAGTCTAAATGAAAATGCACATGCATGTATTGTTTTTCAGTTTCCTTAATGTGAAAATGACAAAAAGAAAACTAAGTATAGATCTGAACTATCTTCTTTCAAAGTGACAGTACTAACAATTTTCTCTTCAAAAAACGTAAGGAAGGTTAAGACGACACTTTGCAATTTTGAATTTAAAATTGCTTTAGACACTTGAAATACTAATGATTCAAATCAAATACAATGGAAAAAGTGTAATCAACTATCTAAAAGAGGAATGCTTTGCAACACTCTTTTTCTTGACTGAAAACAACACTTGCGACACTTTCAAACCAAAATACGACAGTTCGATTAAGCTACTATTTGCAAAGGAGAACTGTAAATGATGAAAAATACATAAAAAAACATTCACAATTCCTTCTGATGGAGGCTGAATAATCCAAAGGAAGATGGTTTAAACAGAGATATACTAATCATAGACAACAAAACTACTGAATAAAGCTGAAGACAATAAAGAAAAAACCAAAATCTGGAGGCAGAAACAATCTCATTCAATCATCGCACCTATAACACAGGGAAACAGGGATGCATCTCACCTGCAACACACGGGAGGTGCGATGCATCCAGATTGCCAAGAAGAGACAGAGTGATGGTCCAGGGATGAGACTGAGCTTGTCTTTCACTCACAGTTTGCAGCTAAGTTCAGTGATTTAAGCTGAGCGAATGATAGTCAGTAAACACAAAGTATAGGGGCTGATCTAATGAGGTTATTTGAGCTACCACTAGGGCACTTAGGATGTTTGCAAGCTAGATGTTCAGTTCATAAACCAACCTAGAGATTGACTGAAGCAGCGTTGATCTACTTTGCAGTTGCATAGCAAAAGCAGTTCGAAGGCTAGCTGGCTTAACTTTAGGCTTCGTCTATGGTTTATAAAGCAAAGAACAGTAACAAAACAAACAAACTGTTCACTCTCCAGTGGAGTCGCCATTTTGTTATTGGGAAGATTAGTGTCCATTCAAAGCTGCTAGTCCCACTAAGACGGGTAGCTATCTTAGAAACAAACAAACTAAAGTTACTTTTGTTTTCCTTTATGAGAGATAGATGAGAGAGAAGCAAAGAGTACCGACCTCAGTCTTTCGCTAGTCTCCTTGCTTATTTCCTCTCTCCTTTGATAGAGCTTTTGACACTCCTTTCTTACTTGTCCCGCTTCAAAGAAAACCTGTAGAGTCAAAGCAACAAAATACCATCAAAGCATAGATATCTATAACCACAAACAATGTAGGAACAGATGTACATTAACCATATAAATGCATATACAAATACAAGATTCAGAGATATACAAGCATATGGAGGAAAACTCAAATAGCTTTATTGATAGAAGTAGTAGAAGAGAGGATTACAACCAAGCTTTCTGATCCAGCATCATCCTCTCAGCATGAAAGCCCTCTTCACCTCATACAAAGCAAGATTACCCAACAATGTCTTCAAAGAGAAACCAACAGCACTTCCTTGCAAATTACGAAATTTTAGCCTTTGGATCTCTAGGATGAGGGATCCATATATAGATGTTTGCAGGAGAGTGAGTCAGCTTATGGGATTTTGATTAGTGTCATTTCACTGATAGGTCTTGGTTCCACTTGGAGATTTCATGATCTCTCACTCATCCCTGGGCGAATTCAGAGAGGCAAGTGTCATATGAGCAATTTCTAGAAGATTCTTTGAGTTTCCACTTAGCAAACTGCTTCTGCCATTTGTCTGCTCTTGCTCATCGCACCCTACAGAAGGGCTTTCCAGTATGCATTGCACCCCCGTGTGTAATAGGTGAGATGCATCGCACCCTACGCATGGAGTAGTCTGTATGGTCTAGTTTTGAGTAGTTTTTTCAGGGAGAACTTCTGGGAGATGATGTAATCAGCTGACCTTGTTCCTTTAGGGTATGAAACAACACTTTTATGGGTTTAGAAGCCCTTGGTTTATTGACATATGTGATTGGGGTTTCAGTGCCCAAATATGTCTATAACAGGTATCTATTGCGAACAGAGATTTTGTTCAGTGCCCGATAGTTAATACAGAGTCTCCAAGTCCCGTCCTTCTCTTGTACCAACACGATCAACCTCCTATAGGGCAATGAACTCGGTCGGATGTGACCTTTCTGCAGCAGCTCCTGAATCTGCCTCTTTATTTCATTGTCCTTGTTGGCTTAGTGGGGCCTGACCCAGGTTCAGAAGTGATTTAGCTAAGCAAATCTCGATACTATTGGCCCTTTTGACAACAGTCCACAGAGCGCAGATTGAGGTCTCACCTGAAGTAGTATGGGAGGGTGCTAGAACCGGGTTTCTGCACCCTAGGGATGTTTGATATGTGGTGATTGGTATGCGGTCCTACCTTCGCACTTACTGTGCTACGTGCCCCTGCGGGCACCCCGTGCCCTGCGATACTGTCTACGCACAATTCTAGCCGCAACGCGGGCTATGTTATTTACCCAAGTCTTCCTTAATTAGGCTCTGTTAGCTGATTACTTAGATTGTTTTCATACATAAGCATTCATACAAGTAATTATCAATTGCGCTAGTAAATAACAGAGCAAAAGTAATGCATAACATCTAAACACAGATTCAAGAACAGTTGCACAGAGTAAACTTCTCTTTATTAACTTTCAATCCCAATTATAGACTCGACTCCGCCTTGCGCACTCAGCTGCAAGGGTCCGCGCACTCAGCTACGGACTTTACTAGGCCTCTGCTCACTCAGCTACAGAGCCTCTTCCTACCACTATGACCCAATACACTACAACTTTCACTCTATGCTCTTACCATGCTTCCTTAGCTCACTTTTACACTTAGAGCCTCACTCTATTTATACAATCCCATGGTCCGCGGACCATGGGTAGGCCGAATTTACACTAATTTGCAATACAATGCTTAGGGTGAACAACCCTATGACTCAATTGTACACTTCGCGCTCCGCGCCCGCGATTCGCGGAGTTCTACACAATCTTTGACCAAAACTTGGGCTTTGAGCCCCAAAACCTGCTGCGGGGGATCCCATGCCCAATAGGCCCCCAACACAATCATTGTGACTCGTACCGAGTCACTCTGTTGGTGTGGTGTTCTTGGCATGGAGCCCCTCCAACTATGCCTGTGCTGCGCGAAGGTCCGCAGCGCACAGTTCTGCCGTCCGTTGGATCTGCTTTACTTTTTCTGCTGAATGCTCACTGTTAGGGGCAGATCCCTGACTTACGACATGCATCACTTTCATTTTTGCGATCTTTCCTTCGATATCTACAGTAATGAGGAAGGCATCGTCAATCCAAGGTTGGACATCCACCTGTTTCTTCAATGCCTTCGCCTGTTATAGCTTCGCCAACCGTTGAGTCAGGACAACTATCTGCGCCTTTCCGCGCACACTATCATACTGCACTTGAAGCTCCCGTGCCTCTGTTTCCAGGCTCTGTATGGTGGGGTCCTCCTATAAGGAAGTGAGGACCGCGAAGGATTCTTCCAACATACTCATACAGGTTTGCACTGCATGTCCTATTTCCTCTAGCCCTTTTTGGATAGCGTCAGCTCATTGTTCCCAAACTTCTGGGGGCATGGATGACTACGCCTTTAATCGTAGTTCGACAATCTAAAGGTTGAGGTCCAACTGTATCCTCGTTTCTTCCTCCTTTGCCTCGCGGAATCCTCTGGCCAATCTGTGAATTCGCTCTCCTACTGGTAGATCCGTCGGACAGCCAATTTTGGGACAATTCTATAAGAATTGTCCACCGCTTGCGCCAGTCCTTGAGTCTGCGCAACGAGTTCATCACGCTGCTAGCTGAGCTGTTCCATATTGATCTTTTGTTCACTCAATACATGTAGCGTACGACCTTCTCTGGTGCGGAGCTTGGTTATGACCCCATCTTGTAACTGGTACAGGGTTTCTCATGGAATGCTAGCCAAGTTTACGCTCAACCCCTTAATCCTGCCCACCACAGCTTGTTCAACTTCATTTACTGCTGCTAAAGCGCCCTCGGGTAACACGAAAGTGTTGGTCATGCGGGCGCGCAGCATCTGTTCTATCGCTGATGTAGCTGCTGTGACATATGGGGCCATTGTTCTTATTTGCGGGGGTTGCACCTGTAGTCCCTATAACTGCGTTTGTAGCGCCCCCAACATAGTGTTCTACTCCATCCTCACTTCTTGGAGCGCGTCCTTAGTGACACCGCGAACCGTCTCGCTAATGTCAAATAGATCACCTTCTGTAAGCGTGATTGGGTCAATGGACGTCTTAGTTGCCTTCGTCTTCTTTCAGGGGACTAGTTTATCGGGGACGCACGACCGTTTCAATTGTTGCGAGGTAGTTTCCGGATCCGCGCACTTCCCATCCAGGTCGATGTCCTCAGCCTCCTGCCCTGTGGACATTTCATGGCCCCGATATGCCTCTTTTATTGGCGATGTTTCTGCTGTCTGCGCCACTGTTGTTGCATCAACTGTCTTCTAGTGTGTGGCTGCTTCTTGTTCCTGGCACCTATTTTCGGCCAGCTACGTTGGTGTCCTTCTTCCTTTGTTGGGCTGCGACCTTCTCCATTCCTGCCAAGTCTGGGGCGCGCCACTCCGGAGGCCATGTTTCCAATGTTGTGAAGATGGCGTCATCCGTAGCAATAAATGGAAGCTTTGTCCATTCCTTCGCTGGATCCTTCCATGCCCGGACATGAATGTTGTGCATGTCCGCTTTAAACTCTGCAAAGCTCCGCAGAGTGGCGTACACTGTGGGAGACAGTCGTGGCCTTCTGTTGATCCATATCCGGATGCTTGCCTCCATCAGTACCCAAAACACCTTGACCGTGTGAACCCGCTTTGCATCCTTCGTGGCCCAGAGCAATGCATACTTCACGGCCTCAGGAAGGTCCTGGTCGATAGGTAGGAACTAGCTATCTGCCGGTAGTTCGCTTGCTACCAGCGCAATGGATAAGAGCAACCACGCGTAGTGGAAGGCCTTACCCTGCTCTTGGGCCTCCTTGCAGTTTATCAAAAATTCCTCACAGAGGAACTCAACCCAGTTGAACTGGACCCCCTCCACGCACTGCTTGGCTAGCACAACCACAGGTGTTGGTACTTCATCGGCACGGCACTTCCGCATTAATTTGCTGGCCAGGAGCTGGGTGGATATATGCACGCCTTTGTCCTTGATACTTGAAATTACATAGCCACACTTCTTCTTCTCCAGCTTGTACTTGGTTTTCATTGCTTCCGTGAGAGTTAAATCGCTGCTTCTCCCAGCTATTTCCGCGGGGTCCCTTCCCTTACAGGGAAGCCGAGAAATCCTGTGAATAAGTTCTGCTGTGATGGGAATCAGCTCTTCCAGCCATAGATACCCATCATGCACCAGGCACAACAGCTTCCTGATGACGAAAATGGTGATGGGATCACGGTGAAAGTGGGGTATCCATCGTAGATGAAGTAACCCGGCCTTCTCCACACCGTGCAAGCATTTTCGCGGCTCCAATGTGATCACTGGCCCCTCCATCTTTTGTTTCATCAAGCTTTCCATCGTCAGGTGTGGGAAATTCTCGCTATTTGCGATGTCCCAACCTTCAAACTTCAGGGTAGGCACCCGACCGAGGGGCAGACCTTCAAAAGTAATGCCGTCGGGGAGGAGCGGGGTCTGGAGCGCACTCTTTGTGGCCTCTAGGTCTTTGGCCGCCCTAACTTTCCCTTTCCACGGAGGGACGTACGTGGGTAACTTTGTCGCAAAAGGAATTGGTGGGACATCCTCCTCCACATCGTCTTGCGCCTCTATTTGATCAATTAGAGCCTGTAAGTCTTCCTCCTCTGCATCTAATTCAATGGTGACGACTTTGTCTTTTTCTTCCATTGACAATTTGCTGAACCGTGGGTTTCTTGGGGATATGCGGACTGGTGCCATAGTCTGCTTATCTTTCTTCGATCGTGGCGTTCGTGGCTATTTTGGAACGTCTGGCGCAACCACTGTATCTCCAAGCTCCTCATGGGCCATATGGGGCTCCGCGGCCTCACCAGCGGTATCTTCAGCGAATCGCACTCTTGGTCTGGTAGCAGTCATCGTGTTTATACGGGATATGTTCTATCGCGTACTCAAAGGTGGTAAGAGTGGTCGACGCTCAATGCTCTGTAACTGCTCAAATATCAAACAACCAAGTGTTGTCTCGTGGCTAGCCTTGGGGGTTTTATATCATCTTTTGAATTTGAATTCGACCATTCCCCCACTTCTAAGTCATTAATGCCTTCTTGGTGGCAGATCATCCCAAATTTAGCTCTTAATTCGTATCTTAATTTCCTGTCGCCCGCTACTCTTTGTCTTAAATTGGATATCTTGTCATGAGCAGTGACATCAACGGTCACTTCCCAGCCTATCCACGTGGTAGCGCAGCCCCCTCTGCACGGGCGCGACCCTTGTGACATGCCGATCCTGCGTGCAACCTCCTTATCGTGTAGCTCCCTCATAGACTCTTTTATAGTCTTGCGCTCTCTTTCAACTGCTTGGAGTGCTGAGACTATGCTCCGTACGGATAGTCAGGTGGTTGCACCACTTGTGCGAGGCTTCAATTCACCTTCCAGCTTGGTCCGTGGGCACTCCTCAATCTCCCTTGCGACAGTCATCGCTGCGCGTTCTTCCTTATGCGGTGTGCTCCCCTGGTTACTTTGTTTGTAAGGTGTGGTCGTAGCCATGGTATCATAGTCACAAATGCTCGGTGAAAATATTCTAATGCAGTAGTATGATTGTCCATATCTTGTCTTGTCATTCCTAGTTTATCGACGCGACATGCTTGTGCGATTTTGTTTTCTAGTTTTTTGATCTTTGCGTCCATTAGCATGCTTTTCTTCCTCAGTCATACTCGATCTTCTTCGACTTCATGAAGTTTAAGTTTCCCTTGTCGAATGGCTTCCTGAATCTGTACATGTTCTCCCTCATGTAGCTGCATAATTCCTTCGTCCTGGTCCTCGCATACTGTCCCAACTATGGGAGCTATTGCATGAGGGTTCCCTTCCTTCAAAATTTTGGTCTCGACTCTGTTCCTCAGCTTCGGAGTCATCTCTGCGCTCAGGTTTTTTCACATGGTCCTATAGGCCCATCGAATTGCTAGCACGCGTCGGTCCCAATCAGTTCGTCTCACTTGGTGAACCTTGTTCAGAACTCCACATACCTTGTTGAATGCTTCCATGCAGAACGTTTGTGGTGCGCGTCACCTTTCCTGCTGCTGCTTCCTGTTCCAATTTTCGATCCTGAGGTTGGGGTGTGCTTGTGTGGGCTGCACAGCACATGTCTGCCCATTGAGACAGGTCGGCACGAAAATTGCTCCGTCCTTGTTGACAGACTCTGGATTGAAGCTGGGGGCTTCCAAACCGTAAGCACATCATCCTTCTGCATCCACACTAGTCCTCAAAGTTTCCTTGATGTGTACCCCACCATCGTGTGGGTGTTGCGTGCTATGCCCAATTCAACGCATCGAACCACTGCTACTCTGGTATTTCACTTTCAAATTTACTCAGGTATTCATCCACCGCCGTTAATCCATCATATGTCGGTAGCTCTATTGCCTCTTTTGTCACGCAACGTAGTGATCTAATCATCATGTTGCAATTCAGCATCGTCACTTCGTGCAACTGATTCTGCCATCGCTCTACTTCTTCGTCTAAATCTGAAGTGCAGGAGCTTTCGCGCTCCCATGAGATCCTCCCATCTGCAGTTAGATTCACCCAATCCTGGTCTTACGCAGTTATCTTGTAAATACAATCAAGATCATCATCGCTATCATCGTCATGCACTGGTTTAGTGTAGCGCGCTCCTTCGGCTGGGTCCAGTGGGACTACTATGCGTAGTGACTTTTTCTCGAAGATCATTTTGCGCTTCTTCAGGTTGATGAATCCGTTCATATCGGTGGCCCAATCTATTCCTAACAGTGCAGGATAGGGATTGCTGTCATCGACAATCTCTATTACTTCAAAATCCGCCTGCGCGCTCGCGCCTTCAATATCAACCGTTACCCCTTGTAACCTCCCCATGGGAAAAACCTTTTGTTGGTTCGCCATTCGTAATTGAATAGGGGGCCATTGTAACGTGGGCCTGCCCATGCGTTCCCATGTTTGCTTTGGTAATACATTTGTGTTCGAACCCAGATCTAGGATTACAAGATCCATTTCATACTCACCAATCTGTGCAGTCAACCTCATTTCTCTTCTAGTGCACAATGCATGCTTCCCCAATTTCCAGACTATGCGCGGTTCTCCTGACCCCGCGCACCTGGTGATCAACTCCTTTAGTCCTTTAACTGCTTTACTGTCACGCAACAGTTTCATGCATGTCTCCAAAAAGGTAGTGAGCATTGAAGGATCCATTCTTGGCTCTGGTTGATCCTTACTACCTGAAGTGGAGGCCTTCACAAAGCTCTTCTTAGCTTCCATGAATGTCTCCTTTGCGCGTTCTAAGTCAAACTCGGGTTCTTTTGCAGGAGCCTTGCGAACCCATGTAATTTCCTATAGTTGCTTCCCTGTATCTTCTCCCGTGGCCATACTGCTTCTGAGCATCATATTTACATTCGGGTCCTCTTCGCGCTGCTCAGACCTAATCATTTGTATATTCTGAGTGGGGGGAGGCTGGAATACCCCTTTTTCGCGCATCTTTGTGATCAACGTAGAATAGTCTATTGTTTCATGATCAAACTGAGCACAATACGAACCGGATATCCTTGTCCGTTTGGTACAGTTGTGGGAATAGTGCCCTGGTCCTCCGCAATTGTAACAAATTGACTGTCTGCGGCCCCTTCCTGGTCTCGTTCCACCTCGTCCTCGACCTCGCCCCTGAAATCCAGCGCGCCATCCCCGCATCTGGGTCAAGGGCTCGCATTTCAGTCTGGATCCTATAGGTTGGGGTTCGATCCATCATTAGCTCGTAATTGCGGTAAGTGCGCTCATCGTGGCCTACCGAGCTACAAAAATTACAAAACAATTGCTGGGGTGCCTGTGTATACTTCTGCAACAAATGACAATTATCCGTCGTATGTTTCCCTCTTATCTGACAAATCACGCACCATAAAGTGGGTGCCGTGCTCGGCCCTGCCTTGCCTCCGGTCTCAACGGCATTGGCCCTCCTCCTGCCAAGTAGTTCACGAACACTGGATAGTGATCCTTGTCATGGCCGTGGCCTTTGCATTTTATGCACCATACTTCCTTGCGTGCCTCTGGCCGCGGTGCCCTATCCTGCTTCAAACTTTGCATTTCCAAATACAGATTCTATAATTGCGCGTGGATTTGTTGAACTCCCAACCTAGGGTCTTCTATCGGGGTCTCATGTAATCTCATCGCCATTTCCAATGCTTTGGCCTGGGTGGAAAGTTTCTATTGTGACAACGCTGTCCTCAAGTGTGGTGCCAGAGATGCCACAAACCATGCACGATGCTATCCATCTGTCAACGTCATATTGGCTTCGCGGATCATACTCTTCAACCGTTGATCCAAATCCCAAGGAGTCTCACCTGGGAGCATTGTGATTTCTTTAAACCCGATGATTGATTGTGTTTCGGACTTTAGCTTGCTAAATTCCCTATTCAACGCATTCTAGATCTCTGCTATCCTTGCGTTTGGGTGGTTGTTAGAGTGATTGATGTACCATGTTAATGCGCGATCCTACAACGTGATCACCAATGTAGCCTTCTTAATATTGTCATCCATGACACCTTGTGCTTCCCATACTGCTCTTACCACGAACCAGAATTGGTCTGGATCCTCATTCTCTACCCCTCTGAATACTGGTAATTTGATTGTGCTTGCCATACTATACTGTGGAGGCGGTGGAGGTGGAGTGGGTGGAGATGGAGGTGAGGGAGGTGAAGCGAGTGGCGGTGTGGGTGGAGGTGGTAATCGTGGAATGCGTTGCCTTATCAAACTGACGTGATTCTCAAAGAGACCTTCACGAACTCTTCCTTGCTCTCTTGCGAGGGTGAAATAAAGGGACTGTTTTCTAATTCTTCGCTACCTTTGTAGATCTCGCGGTCCTTTGAGAAAGCGTCACTCTGCCTCGCTGTAACTGATGGTCGTGTCCACCATGAAATCAGTGATAAATCCTCCTATTATTTGGTCGATCCAGTAGTCCACAGCTCGCTCTATCTTATCTTCTGAGGCTTCTAGTCTGTGCACTAGTTCCGGAGTCCACACTATTGGTTTGTCGAGCCTACACCTTCCTTGGCTGTCTGCTAACTTCGCGATCCACTCATACAGCTCTGACAGAAAAGATGCAAAGAAAATCTTGTGGATTTTTGTATACATGTAGCGCTCCAACCACTTTTCCTCAGATACTTGCAGAGTTCTGTTTTCCTGTGTCGCGAACTCGTGAATATTCTTGTCCAACCACTCTTCAATTTCCTTCTTTGTTGGGTTCCAGTGGCACGACATCAGACATCCCTTATGCAAATCTCGGTTCTGGAAACAGAACCATTTGTTGGCTTAGTGGGGCCTGACCCAGGTTTAGAAGTGATTTAGCAAAGCAAATCATGGTATTACTAGCCCTTTCGGCAACAGTCCATGGAGCGCGGACTGAGGTCTCACCCGAAGTAGTATGGGAGCGTGCTGGAACCAGGGTTCCGCACCCTGTGATGTCTTGTATGTGGTGATTGGTACGTGGTCCTACCTTTGCACTGACTGCGCTACGCGCACCCCACGCCATGCGATACTGTCTTTGCGCAGTTCTATCCGCAGCGCGACCCGTGTTATTTACCCAAGTATTCCTTAATTAGGCTCTGTTAGCTGATTACTTAGATTGTATTCATACATAAGCATTCATACAAGTAATTATCAATTGCGTGCAGTAAATAACAGAGTAAAAGTAATGCATAGAATCCAAATATAGATTCAAGAACAGTTGCATAGAGTAAACTTCTCTTTATTAACTTTTAATCCCAATTACAGACCTGACTCCGCCCTGCGCACTCAGCTGCAGGGTCTGCAAACTCAGTTGCGGACTCTACTAGGCCTCTGCGCACTTAGCTGCAGAGCCTCTTCCTACCACTACAACCCAATACACTACAACTTTCACTCTATGCTCTTACCATGCCTTCACTATTCTATCTATCCTTTTTCCTTAGCTCACTTTTACACTTAGAGCCTCGCTCTATTTATACAATCCCATGGTCCGCGGACCATGGGTAAGCCAACTTTACACTAATTTACAATACAATGCTTAGAGCGGACAACCCTATGATTCAATTGTACACTTTGCACTCCGCGTCCACAATTCACGGAGTTCTACATCATCTTTGACCAAAAAGTGGGCTTTGAGCCCCAAAACCTGCTACAGGGGATCCCATGCGCAACAGTCCTCTAGAACGAAGCACCGATAGAATGGTTCATTGGGCGGCAGCGCACCTGGGGTCAGATCGATGGAGTGCTTGACCTGAGAGTGCAGACGCACCCCTGTGGGGGAGGTGAAGATGTCCTCGTACTCCTCGACGACCTTGTCCATCTGTTGTTGGTGTGTAGAGGGGCCCTGTCTAGAGGTCATCACCACCATCTTCTTATTTCCCTGAGGGAGTATCATCAGAAAAAACAAATTTCCCAGTTTTGAAAATGAGCTTACTGCATTGTTTTGCAGTAACCAAAGAGATGGCGGTAGGTAGTGCTACCTCCAGTATCCTGTACAACTTATTTCCCAAAGTAACAATAACAACACAAGGCCTTGACTCATACACAACATGTCGCTTCCATAAGTATGGTTGGCCTAATAATACATCACAAACATCAAGGGGAGCAATGTCACATAATACCTCATCTGTGAAGGGCTTGATGTTGTATGGAAGGCGGCACTGCTGGCTCACGCGAAGATCCTGTCCTTGCTGAAGCCACCCGATGGTGTATGGTTGTGGATGTGCTATGGTTGGTAAGCCCAGCTGCTTCACGATCTCTGCCGGAATGAGGTTTTTTTGGCTCCCGCTGTCGACAATGAACTATAGAGGGGAACCCTTTACCCACATCTCGGAGTGGAAGAGGCGCTCCTCCTCCTCTGGATCTTCAAGTTCCTCCTTCTGGATATTTGTGGTCGTAATGGTGGTGTTGGGCTTCACATCGATAATCTATTTCCCTTTGTCATTCCCCTTGTCAGGTTCTGACTTAGAGTTAGAACATGCATCAGATTCCGAAGTCTTTAGCTCTGCCACTAATGACTGCTTGGCCCGACGCTCACTTGTGTTGTGAGTGGAGCTCTTATGGAACTCACACCACTTTCCCTTGTCCTTCTTCGGCTTTGCAGTGTTGTTCTTTTCTTACGGCTTTGGCGGGTTGTCTTGGGCAGCCCCGCCTTGGATTTGTACTTTATTCCGCAGTTTAAGGCACCATTCCCTTGCTTCAGATTCGCAGATCCAAAGTCTCGCTTCTTCTGTTTAAACTATTGCTCGATCTTTTCAACATATCGGTATGCCGTGCTGAGCGAGGAGATGTCCAGGAACTCCATCTCGTCCTGGATGTACCTGTGTAGGCAGTTGCGGTACTTGAGAAACAAATGCTTCTCTAAATACTTGATACCCAACTTCGTTCGGAGGGTATGAAAAACATTGGTAAACTCTGACACATCTTGGTCCCTACCCTGTCGCAGCGTTGTCCACTTTATGTATTTATCCTCATAGCTCCCGACAGGGTAGTACTGCTCCTTGATGGCATCCCGTAACGAGTTCCAAGTGGGTGCGGATGAAAATAGTGAGTTCGTAGTTTCAAGCTTCTGCTCACAGTAGGTTTCCCAACAATCCTTGACAAGGGGGGGGGGCTACTTTGAGAAGTGAAAAAGTGATATTTTCCAGGCTGGAAAAATCATCAACGGAAAATATCTTTCTAGTAGATTTAACCATTTATCTACAACGTCTGCATCTATCTGACCCTCAAATATGGGAATGTCAAAGTTAACTTGTACCTTAAAGGGTGTGGTGCTTCCATAGTAGCTGTCGAAAGTAGATGCGTAGCCCTTAGGTAGCCGCTGAAGGATCTACACAAAGTTTTTCATTATCGCTTTCCTTTGTCACTCGAGGGCTTCTTCGAGCAAGATTTTGATAGGAACTCCTACCCCCTCGTCTTTCTTTTCATCCGCCATGGGAGGTCGTCGAGATTTGCAAGGTTGGTCTTGCAAAGGTTCGACCAGTTCAAGCCCTAACTCCTTATATCTCAAACTTGTTGGGGACATGCAAAGAAAAACAGAGAAAGAGCAGACCGCTATGATACCACTAATCCAGATTTAAACGGGAACACAACAAATTACAAAGAACCATAAATACAATGATGCAACAAAAATAATACTTCATTCCATTAATATCAAATACTGAAATATGCTTACAAACAGATATGGAAATAAACTAGCTAGGGCGATGGTAGCTTATCTCTGAGAAGAGATGTGGTGGATACATGCCTCTGAACTGTGTCACAATGAGGCTCAAAGGCCCATTTATTATTGAGAAACATTGGAAAACCCTAAATATCCAAAAACCTAACCCTAGGAGATGAAGCGCCAAAATTGTGGGCCCCATTTGGGTAAATTGGTACATCAACTTCCTAGGGTGATATCTTTGGCATATGATCTCCGTTTGGCTATCATAATACCTCATTTTGAAGATCTAAAAAAGGAGGCCAACAATAAATCATCAAGCTAGTTTTGGACATTTTCAATCTCTCCCTTTTCCCTAAAAATGATGTTTAAGGCCTCAAAAAAGCTCTCGAAGTTCAGGACCTGAAAAATGGCCAAAAATAGTAAATCATGCTACAATTAAGGAAATAGAAAAATGGAAAGAGGCAGTGTCAGGGGTCCAAGTGGAATAGGAAAGTGGCCACTAATATCCACCTGGATCATTCCTCACCCCTTAGGAAGCAACGATCCCCATTGTGTTGTGTGCCTCCATGAGATGGGTAAACTTCTGTTGAATTTTGTCCCTGGTGAGCCACTTGCCCTGGTGAAGGAATTGGCCTGCTTTGAAAACTCGATATAGTTGGATCCTTTGCTGTCGGGTGTTCTTGATCTGCGTGTCCATGATCCGTTTAGTTGTGGCTTGTTCCATGTAATCTGGATTTAACTCTGTAGGTGTGAGTTGTTCTGTAATGTCTAATGTGTCTAACAATGGTTGGAAGTATGGTCGAAGGTGGTCCACATTGAACACTGGGTGTAGGCCAAGGAATGAGGGAATACTAAGCTCAAATGCATTGTCTCCCACAAGCTTGGTAATGGTGTAAGGACCATATTGTAGCGGTCTGAGTTTTTGATAGGCTCCGGTAAGGCATTCCTTTTGCAATTGCAACGAGACTTTGTCGCCCACTTGAAACTTATGTGGCACCCAATGTTGATCATGTCACTGCTTGTACTTGGCATTTGATTTCGCCGGAATGTCATGGACCTGCTCGCAGATATGTTGTATGTGCTCAAAGAAGCTATTTTCTTTATCGGTTTCGGACTGGACATGAGCCAAATCTGCCTAAGTAGCTGCAAATGGCATGGCCACATCAATGGGACATAGTGGCTGGAATCCCAAGCCCACCTAAAAAGGGTTGTGTCCAGTCGAGCTGCAAAGAGCCTGGTTATAGCTATGATGGACATAGGGGAGGCTATAATCCCATGTGTGTGGATGATTTGAGTTTTACATGCGCAAAATGTGTACACTCATCCTATTGACAACCTCTGTTTGACCATTAGTTTTGGGATAGAAAGCTGTGGACTTAGTGAGCTTGGTGTCCATCATCAACCAGAGACTGGACCAAAATGTACTAAGGAACTTGCTATCCCGATTTGAGATGATAGACTGTGGCATCCTAAAGTGCACCCACACTCGTTCAAAGAAGAGTTTAGCAGTGGCTTCCGCTGTGATATTCTTCTTGCAGGCCGCCATAATGGTCATCTTTGAGAATCTGTCGAAGACCATAAAAACACAGTCGTTGCCATGCTTATTAGAAGGAAGGCCCGACATGTAGTCCATGGAGATGGATTCCCAAGGTTGACTAGGGGTAGGCAATGGAGTATGGAGGCCTTACTTCTTGATGGTCGGTTTGGCAATAACGCACGCAGCACAGGATTTGATGTACTTCACGACATCCTGTTGAAGATTCGGCCAATAGAAATACTTCTGCAGTACTGCCACCGTTTTCTTGACCCCGAAATTCCCAGCGGCCCGACTGTAGTGTGCTTCCCAAATCATCTTGGCACACTCTCTTGAAGGAACACAAAGGTGTCCTAGGTGGCATACTAGGGCATCCTGGAGGTGAAAATATAGAACTTGCTGACCCTCCATGAGCATCTAGTATGTGTGGCCGAATTTTGGGTCGCTTTTGTAGAGAAGTGGCCAATCAGAAATCTCGTGCCCACAAGAGTTGAAAATGGTGGTTAACGCCATGATCGGTGGTCGGTTGAGGCAATTTGTAACATTAATGGTGTTTCCCTTCTTATACTTGATATTCAAATGGAACCGTTGCAGGTATTTGCACCACTTCTGATGGCGATCATTCTGCAACTTCCCTTGCGTCTGTATGAACTCTAGGGGCTAGTGGTCTGTGTGGATGACCGTTTCCTTCCCCAAAATGTAATGCTTCCATTGTCGGCAAGCCTGCACAATGGAATACATCTCTTTGTCATAAGTGGGATACTTTCGGATTGTGTCTTAAAGTGTCTGACTATGATATGCCACTGGATGCCCCTGTTGAGCAAGGACTGCCCCAATAGCATAGTTAGAGGCATTTGTCTCGATCTCAAATGGCTGTTGCAAGTCTGGTAATGTGAGCACTGGTGTAGACTAGAGGCGATGTTTCAACTCTGTGAATGCCTTCTTTTGAGATTCAGAACAAAAGGATTTTGCTTTCGCACCTCCCTTGGTGACTTGACTCAAGGGCCAAGTGATGAGAGAATCCCAACACGAACCTGCGGTAGAAATTGGCAAGACCCAGAAAGTTACGGAGCTCTGTGAGAGTGGTTGGAGATGGTCAATCACGAATGACTTGGATCTTTGCTAGATCCACATGCACCCCCCATTATTAATAATGTATCCCAGATACTAAACCTGGGTCATGCCAAAAGTTCATTACTCCAAATTGGCACATAGCTTCTGTTGGCGCAATGTTTGGAGAATCTGTCGGATGTGGTGGAGGTGCTCTTCCCAACTCTGGTTGAAGATCAAGATGTCATCCAGGTATACCACTACAAATAAGTTGTTGAATGGCCGCAAGATGTCATCCATCAACCTCATAAAGGTTGTGGGAGCATTCGTTAACCTGAAAGGCATAACCAACCATTCGTAAAGGCCCTCCTTGGCTTTGAAGGAAATATTCCACACATCGAAGGGTTCGATTGGTACCTGGTGATATCCTGACTTCAAGTCGATCTTGTTGAAATATTTTTCCCCCTTTAGTTGGTCCAAAAGGTCATCAATCCATGGGATCGGGTACCTATTCCGAACGGTGATCTTGTTCAGCGCCTGATATTCAATACAGAGTCTCCAAGTCCCGTCCTTCTTCTGTACCAACACGATCGGGCTCCCACAGGGCGATGAACTCAGCCGAATGTGACCTTTCTATAGCAGCTCTTGAATCTGCCTCTTGATTTCGTCGTTCTCCACAACCGAGCCCCGATAGATTGGTCCATTGGGAAGCGAAGCACCTGGGTCAGGTCGATGGAGTGCTTGACTTGACATTGCAGAGGCATCCCTGCGAGGGAGGTGAAGGTGTCCTCGTACTGCTCCACGAACTTGTCCATCTATTGTTGGCGTGCGGAGGGGCCCTGTCTGGAGGTGGTGGCTACTATCTTCTTCTTTCCCTAAGGGCGTATGATCTAGAAATTTTTTTCCCGGTTTTGGAAATGAGCTTACTACATTGTTTTGCAGTAACCAAATAGATGGTGGTAGGCAGTGCTACCTATGGTATTCTGTACAACTTATTTCCCAAAGTAACACCAACAGCATGAGGCCTTGACTCATACACAACAGGTCGCTTCCATAAGTATGGTTGCCCTAGTAATACATCACAAACATCAAGGGGAGCAACACCACATAATACCTCATCCGTGAAGGGCTTGATGTTGTATGGAAGGCGGCACTGTTGACTCACGTGAAGATTTCGTCCTTGGTGAAGCCTCCCGATGGTGTACGGTTGTGGATGTGCTGTGCTCGATAAGCCTAGCCGCTTCACGACCTCTACCGAAATGAGGTTCTTTTGGTTCCCTCTTTCAATAATGAACTGTAGCGGGCAACCCTTTACCCACATTTGGGAGTGGAAGAGGCGCTCCTCCTCCACTGGATCTTCAGATTCCTCCTTCTGGATCTTCGTGGTGGTAATGGTGGCGTTGGGCTTTGCATCGATAATATGTTTCCCTTTGTCATTCCCCTTGTTGGGTTCTGACTCAAAGTTGGAACATGCATTTGATTCCGAAGCCTTTAGCTCGACCAACAATGACTGCTTGGCCTGACACTCACTTGAGTTGTGAGTGGAGCTCTTATGGAACTCACACCACTTTTCCGTGTCCTTCTTCAGCTTCGCGGTGTTGTTCTTTTCTTGCGGCTTTGGTGGGTTATCCTGGGCCGCCCCGCCTTAGCTTTGTCCTTTGTTCTGCGGTTTTTGGGGCACCATTCGCAGATCCACTCTCTCTTCTTCTGTTTAAAATTTTGCTCGATCTTGATGGCATATCGGTATGCCGTGACGAGCGAGGAGATTTCCAGGAACGACCTAGATGTACATGTGTAGGCAGCCGTGGTACTTGAGAATCAAATGCTTCTATGAATCCTTGATAACCAAATTCATGCGAAGGGTATGAAAAACATTGGTAAACTCCGACACATCTTGGTCCCTTCCCCGTCGCAGTGTTGTCCACTTTATGTATTTATCATCATAGCTCCCGACAGGGTAGTACTGCTCCTTGATGGCATCCCGGAATGAGTTCCAAGTGGATGTAGCTGAAAACAATGAGTTTGTACTTTCAGCCTTCTGCTCACAATAGGTTTCCCATCAGTTCTTGACGTGGGGGGGCTGCTTTGAGAAGTGCAAAAGTGATCTTTTCCCGGCTGGAAAAATCATGAACGAAAAAATATCCTTCTAGAAGATTTAACCATTTATCTACAACGTCTGCATCTATCTGACCCTCAAATATGGGAATATCAAAGTTAACTTGTACCTTAAAGGGTGTGGCACTTCCAGAGTAGCTGCCGGAAGTAGATGCGTCGCCCCTGGGTAGCCGCTGAAGGTTCTGGGCAAAGTTGTCCATCATCGCGTTGCTTTGTCGCTCGAGGACTTCTTCGAGCAAGATTTTGATAGGATCTTCTGCCCCCTCGTCTTTCTTTTCATCCACCATGGGAGGCCTTCGGGATTTGCGTGGCTAGTCTTGCAAAGGTTCGCCCAGTTCAAGCCCTAACTCCTTATATCCCGACCTCGTTGGGGACATGCAAAGAAAAACAGAGAGAGCAGACCGCTCTGATACCACTGATCCAGATTTAAACGGGAACGCAACAAATTACATAGATAACCATAAATACAAAGATGCAGCAGAAATAACACTTCATTCCATTAATATCAAATACTGAAATATGCTTACAAACGGAAATGGAAATAAACTAGCTAGTGTGATGGTAGCTTATCTCTGAGAAGAGATGTGGCGGCTACATGCCTCTGAACTGTGTTACAATGAGGCGCAAAGGCCTATTTATTATTGAGAAACAATGGAAAACCCTAAACATCCAAAAACCTAACCCTAGGAGATGAAGCGCCAAAACTGTGGGCCCCGTTTGGGTAAATTGGTACATCATCTTCCCAGGGTCGCAACTTTGGCATATGATCTCCATTTGGCTATCATAATACCTCGTTTCGAAGATCTTGAAGAGAAAGTAAAAAAAAAATAGACAAGTTGATTTGGGATGAGTTTGGTCTCTTCGTTTTCCCTAGAAATGCTATTTAAGGCCTCAAAACGGCTCCAAAGGTTTAGGACCCAAAAAACTACCAAAAATAGTAAACTATGCTATAATTAAGGAAACCGAAAAACTGAAAAAGACAGTGTCGGGGGTCCAAGTGGAATAGGCAGGTGGCCACCAATATCCACCTAGATCATTCCTGCCCCCTTTGGAAGCAATGGTCCCCATTGCGTTGAGTGCCTCCATGAGATGGGGAAACTTCTGTTGAACTTGGTCCTTGGTGAGCCACTTGCCTTGGTGAAGGAGTTTCCTGCTTTGACAACTTGATATGGTTGGATCCTTTGCTGTCGAGTGTTCTTGATCTGCGTGTCCATGATCTGATCAGTGGTGGCTTGTTTCATGTAATCTGGATTTAAATCTATAGGTGTGAGCTGTTTTGCAATGTCTGATGTGTCTAGCAATGGTGGGAAGTATGGTCGAAGGTAGTCATATTGAACACTAGGTGCAGGCCAAGTAATGGGGGAATGCTGAGCTCAAATGCATTGTCTCCCACAGCTTTGGTAATGGTGTAAGGACCATATCAGAGTGGTCTGAGTTTCCGATAGGCTCCGGTAAGGCATTCCTTTTGCAAATGCAACGAGACTTTGTCGCCCACTTGAAACTTGTGTGGCACCCGATGTTGATCATGTCGCTGCTTGTACTTGGCATTTTATTACTCTAGAATGTCATGGACTTGTTGGCGGATATGTTGGATGTGCTCAATGAAGCTGTTTGCTTTATTGGTTTCAGATTGGACATGAGCTGAATATGCTTGAGTAGTTGCAAATGGCATGGCCACATTAATGGGACATAGTGGCTAGAATCCCAAGCCCACCTGAAAAGGGCTATGTTGAGCCGAGCTGTGGAGAGCTTGGTTATAGCTGTGCTGGACATAGGGGAGGCTCTCATCCCATGTGCACGGATGCTTTGAGTTGTACATGTGCTGAATGTGTACGATCATCCTGTTGACGACCTATGTCTCACCATCAGTTTGGGAATGGAACGCTGTGGACTTAGTGAGCTTGGTGTCCAGCATTGACCAGAGACTGGACCAAAATGTACTTAGGAACCTGCTATCCTGATCTGAGATGATAGACTGTGGGATCCCAAAGTGTACCCACACTCGTTCAAAGAAGAGTTTAGCAATATTTTCGACTGTGATATTCTTCTTGCAAGCCACCATAATGGCTATCTTCGAGAATTTGTCGACGACCACAAAAACACAGTTGTTGCCATGCTTAGTAGAAGGAATGCTCGACATGTAGATGGATTCCCAAGGTCAACTAGGGGTAGGCAGCGGAGTATAGAGGCCTTGCTTCTTAATGGTCAGTTTGGTAATAATGCAGGCAGTGCAGGATCTAATGTAATTCACGACATCCTGTCGAATATTCAGCCAATAGAAATACTTCTCCAGTACTGCCACCGTTTTCTCGACCTCGAAATGCCCAACGGCCCGACTATAGTGTGCTTCCCAAATCATCTTGGCATGCTCGTTTGAAGGAACACAGAGGTGTCCCATGTGGCATAATAGGGCATCCTGGATGTGAAAATCTGGAACTTGCTGACCCTCCAAGAGCGTCTGGTATGTGTGGCCAAATTCTGGGTCGCTTTTGTAGAGAAATGGCCAATCAAAAGTCTCGTGCCCACAAGAGATGAGCACAGTAGTTAATGCCATGATCGGTGGTCGGCTGAGGCAATCTGCAACATTATTGGTGCCGCCCTTCTTATACTTGATATTCAAATGGAACTGTTGCAGGTATGTTGACCACTTCTGAGGCGATCATTCTTCAACTTCCCTTGCGTCTGTATGAACTGCAGGGGCCGGTGGTATGGGTGGATGACCGTTTCCTTCCCCAAAATGTAATGCTTCCATTGTCGATAGTCCTGCACAATGGAATACATCTCTTTCATAAGTGGGATACTTTTGGACTATGTCTGAAAGTGTCTCACTGTGATATGCCACTGGATGCCCACGTTGAGTAAGTATTTCCCCAATAGCATAGTCAGAGGCATCTGTCTCGATCTCAAATGGCTGTTGCAAGTCTAGTAATGTGAGCACTAGTGTAGAGTAGAGGCGATGTTTCAACTCTGTGAATGCCTTCTGTTGAGATTCATACCAAAAGAATTTTGCTTTCGCTCCTCCCTTGGTGACTTGACTCAAGTGCCAAGTGATATGAGAGAATCCCAACATGAACTTGCAGTAGAAATTGGCAAGACCCAGAAAGCTACGGAGCTCTGTGAGAGTGGTTGGAGCTGGCGAATCCTGAATGCCTTGTATCTTTGATGGATCCACATGCACCCCCCGTTAATCAATAATGTATCCTAGATATTGAACCTGGGTCATGCCAAAAGTGCATTTCTTCAAATTGGCACATAGCTTGTGTTGCCGCAGTGTTTAGAGAATCTGTCGGATGTGGTGGAGGTGCTCTTCCCAACTCTGGCTGCAGATCAGGATGTCATCCAAGTATACCACTAGAAATGAGTTGGTGAATGGCCGTAAGATGTCATCCATCAGCCTCATGAAGGTTGCGGGAGCATTCGTTAACCCGAAAGGCATAACCAACCATTCGAAAAGGTCCTCCTTGGCTTTGAAGGCAATCTTCCACACATCAGAGGGTTCGATTGGTCCCTAGTGATATCCTGATTTCAAGTCGATCTTGCTGAAATATTTCCCCCCCTTCAGTTGGTCCAGAAGGTCATCAATCCATGGGATCGGGTACTTATTCCGGACAGTGATCTTGTTCAACGCCTGATAGTAAATACAGAGTTTGCAGGGCCCTTCCTTCTTTTGTACCAACACGATCGGGCTCCCACAAGGCGATGAACTCGGTCGGATCTGACCTTTCTGCAATAGCTCTTGAATCTGCCTCTTGATTTCGTCGTTCTCCAGAATGAAGCGCCGATAGATTGGTCCATTGGGCAGCGACGCACCTAGGGTCAGATAAATGGAGTGCTTGACTTGACAGTGCAGAGGCACCCCTGCAAGGGAGGTGAAGATGTCCTCGTACTCCTCCACAACCTTGTCCATCTGTTGTTGGCATGCAGAGGGACCCTGTCTAGGGGTCATGGCCATCGTCTTCTTCTTTCCTTGAGGGCGTATGACTAAGAAAACAATTTTCCTGGTTTTGGAAATGAGCTTACTGCATTGTTTTGTAGTAACCAAAGAGATGGCGGTAGGCGGTGCTACCTCCAATATCCTGTACAACTTATTTCCCAAAATAACAAAAACAACATGAGTCCTTGAATCATACACAACATGTCACTTCCATAAGTATGGTTGGCCTAATAATACATCACAAACATCAAGGGGATCAACGTCACATAATACCTCATCCGTGAAGGGCTTGATGTTGTATGGAAGGCGATAGTGCTGGCTCACGCGAAGATCCTGTCCTTGCTGAAGCCACCTGATGGTGTACGGTTGTGGATGTGCTATGATCGGTAAGCCTGGCTGCTTCACGATCTCTGCCGAAATGAGGTTCTTTTGGCTCCCGCTGTCGACAATGAACTATAGCAGGGAACCCTTTACCCACATTTAGGAGTGGAAGAGGCACTCCTCCTCCTCTGGATATTCAAGTTCCTCCTTCTGGATCTTCATGGTGGTAATGGTGGCGTTGGGCTCCACATTGATAATTTGTTTCCCTTTGTCATTCCCCTTGTCAGGTTCTGACTCAGATTCGGAACATGCATCTGATTCCGAAGCCTTTAGCTTGGCCACCAATGACTGCTTGGCCCGACACTCACTTGTGTTGTTAGTGGAGATCTTATGGAACTCACATCACTTTCCCATGTCCTTCTTCAGCTTTTTGGTGTTGTTTTTTGCTTGCAGCTTTGGTGGGTTGTCCCGGGCCGCCCCGCCTTGGCATTGTACTTTGTTTTGCAGTTTGGGGGCACCATTCCCTTGCTTCAGATTTGCAAATCCAAAGTCTCACTTCTTCTGTTTAATATTTTTCTTGATCTTGATGGCATATCGGTATGCCGTGCCGAGCGAGGAGATGTCCAGGAACCCCATCTCGTCTTGGATGTACCTATGTAGGCAGCTGCGGCACTTGAGAACCAAATTCTTCTCTGAATCTTTGATACCCAACGTCGTATAAAGGGTATGAAAAACATTGGTAAACTCCGGCACATATTGGTCCCTTCCTCGTCACAGCATTGTCCACTTTATGTATTTATCCACATAGCTCTTGACAGGGTAGTGCTGCTCCTTGATGGCATCCCGGAATGAGTTCCAAGTGGGTGCAGCTGAAAATAGTGAGTTCGTACTTTCAACTTTCTACTCATAGTAGGTTTCCCACCAGTCCTTGACGTGGGGGGTTGCTTTGAGAAGTGCAAAAGTGATCTTTTCCCAGCTGGAAAAATCATGAACGGAAAAATATCCTTCTAGTAGATTTAACCATTTATCTACAACGTCTGCATATATCTGACCCTCAAATATGGGAATGTCATGGTGCTTCCAGAATAGCTGCTGGAAGTAGATGCGTCGTCCCTGGGTAGCTGCTGAAGGATCTGGGCAAAGTTTTGCATCATCACATTTCTTTTTCACCTGAGGGTTTCTTCGAGCAAGATTTTGATAGGATCTCCTACCCCCTCGTCTTTCTTTTCATCTGCCATGGGAGGCCGTTGGGATTTGCGAGGCTGGCCTTGCAAAGGTTCGACTAGTTCAAGCCCTAAGTCGTTATATCCCGACCTCATTGGAGAAATGCAAAGAAAAACAAAGAAATAGTAGACCGTTGTGATACCACTGATCCGGATTTAAACGGGAACACAAAAAATTATAGATATAAACATAAGTACAAAGATGCAGCAGAAATAATATTTCATTCCATTAATATCAAATACTGAAATATGCTTACAAATAAAAATGGAAATAAATTAGCTAGGGCGATGGTAGCTTATCTCTGAGAAGAGATGCGGCGGCTACATGCCTCTGAAATGTGTTACAATGAGGGTCAAAGGTCCATTTATTATTGAGAAAAAATAGAAAACCCTAAACATCCAAAAACCTAACCTTAGGAGATGAAGCGCTAAAACTGTGGGCCCTATTTGGGTAAATTGGTACATCAACTTTCCGGGTTTCTAACTTTGACATACGATCTCCGTTTGGCTATCATAATACCTCGTTTCAAAGATCTCAAAGAGAAGGCTAAAAAAAAAATTGGCAAGCCAATTTGGGATGTATTTGGTCTCTCCGTTTTCCCTAAAAACACCGTTTAGGGCCTCAATACGACTCTAGAATTTCAGGACCCGAAAAACTGCCAAAAATAGTAAATTGTGCTACAATTAAGGAAACTGAAAAACTAAAAGAGACAGTGTCGGGGGTCCAAGTGGAATAGGCAGGTGGTCACCAATATCTGCCTGGACCATAGGGATAGATTTACTATTGAAATTTTGTACAAACCATCTATCCCGAATAAAATAACTAACTTATGTGTGTTTAATGATTATCAACAGATACTGCATTTCATGGCCAATGCTGACGTCTTCAAAGATGTAGCAATAAATGATGATGAGCACGAGCGCTCTCTGCAAGCAGAAGATGGTAATAGGAAATGCCACCTTATCACGAAGGGTGTGGCATCATTGGAAAAGCTTTATGACTTGCAAGAACATTTTCAGGGGCCGAGGAACAACAAAACCCACAGCTCCACCATGATGCACGAACTGATCAACCTGGGAACAGAACAAGATCCGAAGTTCGTTAATCTTGGTACATGTTGCACACAACAAGAGCGACAAGCCTTTGTCTGCCTGTTCAAACAATACCGAGATGTGTTCGCGTGGACGTACGATGATCTGAAAACTTATGACACACGGATAATCCAACACATCATTCTGATCAAAGAAGGGGTCAAGCCATATCAGCAGAAGCTAAGGAAAGTACACCTGTCACTTGAACCCCTCATACAGAAAGAGCTTACCAAGCTGTTGGATGCACGGATCATATACAAAGTTCGTCATTCCACGTGGATTTCAAACCTTGTTCTTGTACGCAAGAAGTCTGGGGAAATCTGCTTGTGTGTTGATTTCCAGAATGTGAACTGCGCCTTAGACAAAGACAAATACCCCATGCTATCTGTGGACCACATTCTGCAAATAGTATATGGGGCACAAATGTTTTCCCTACCCGATGGTTTCTCAGGATACAATCAGGTTTTGGTAGGAGAACCTGATAAACTTAAGACTACCTTTCATACCAAGTGGGTACGTTCGCTTACAGACGAATGCCATTTGGGCTTATAAATGCAGGCGCAACCTTTTAGCGTGCCATGGACATTGATTTTCACGGACTCATCGAATAGAGCGTAGTGGTATACCTCGATGATGTGATTGTGTTCTCGAGAAGACGTGAGGACCACATACGCCATCTAAAGAAATTTTTTGAGCGATGCCTGAAATACGAGATTTCCTTGAATCCCAAGAAGAGCGTATTTGCAGTGTCTAAGGGGAACCTTCTCGGACACATTGTTTACAAAAGTGGGATCAAGGTGGATCCGGGCCGGTTCTAGACTATTACATAGATCCCTAACCCAACCAAAAGAAAGCCATGCAGTCTTTCTAGCGCAAGATAAACTTCCTCCGAAAGTTCATCTCGAATTATGTGTAGATAGTCAAGCCCATGCAGAACATGATCAAGAAAGATGCAATCTACAGATGGGGAAAGAGAGAAAAGTATGCATTCACTCGTATCAAGCAGGCTATTGTGGAAGCACCTGCACTCTACAACCCAGACTTCAAGAAGAATTTCCTTCTATACACCTTCGCCTCCGACAATTTGCTCGTTGTAGTACTCACTCAGAAGGATGAGATGAACGATGAACGTCCCGTCTCAACTACCCCGTCGTGGACAAGCAAGCATATGCAGTTTACAAGGCGGTGAAACACTTCAGGCCCTACTTGCTGAAGAACTACCGCATAGTGTACGTCCCTCACCTGGCAGTTTGCACATTGCTTTTACAACAAGAACTGAGTGAACGACGTGCAAACTTGATGACGGGCTTGGAAGAGTATGATCTTGAAATCAAGCCAGTTTACACGATCAAAGGACATGGGCTCTACAGACTTACAACCCATGCAGTACATGCCTCGAAGAGTGAAGAAGGGCTCGCTCGCTGGGAGTAGGAAGTTGAGATGTATGATATATGGTGAGAAACACCCACTAAAGACGAAACCTCTTGGTACGCAGATGTGCGCTAGTACCTTGAGCACGACACCATACCCTCTTACTTTTCCATCAGATAGAAGAGGGAATTATGCCTCAAATCTTTAACATATCATTCAGTGCACGAAGTGCTTTACAGGAAGCACAACAACAGAGTTTTGCTTAGGTGCCTGGAGGTACATGAACTAGATAAGGTATTACAAGATTTGCTTGACGGACCCACCAGGGGTCACTTCGCGGGAAACACCACTGCACACAAGTTATGTGAGCTGATTTCTACTAGCCCACATTATTCAAGGATGCACATGCTAATGGCCACAAGTGCCCGATCTGTCAGCGATGCGCCGACAGAACACGAAGGTCAGCAACCCCACTGCACTCCGTTGCAGTGACTAAATCATTCCAAGAATGGGGCCTAGACATCATTGGGGAGATTTTCTGACATTCGTCAAAACAACACCACTACATTCTAACAGAAACTGATTACTTCACGCGGTGGACAGAAGCAGTTCCACTCAAACAAGCGAACAACTAGGAGGTCATCAGATTCCTCCAGCAAAACATCATCTCACGCTTCTGCGTTTCGGTATCAGTTGTTTTTTATAATGCAATGTACTTTTCGTCTTTAAAAATTTATGATTTTTCATTACAAAATGGTATTGTGCTGAAACAATCATCCAACTACTATCCGCAAGGAAATGGTCTAGTAGAATCCACGAATAAAAACCTCATCCGCATAATAAAAAAGATCATTTTCTCTGGGCAGCGCAACTAGCATATTGCTATGACGAATGCACTATGGGCTGAATGCGTAACACCCAAACCTTCTCTGAATACCTCACCGTACTTCCTAGTGTATGGTAAAGAAGCCATCCTTCCACCTAATATCTACTTTCCTGCACTTCAACTATCCCAAGGATCCCAAGGCAAGCGTTGCCAGCTAGTTCAACGTAGAATGGACACACTCCACAAGATTTAGGAAGAAAGGATGAAAGTAAAAGAAAAATTTACACTCCACCAGAACCGTATCAAGAGATGGTTCGATAAGAAGTCTGTAGGGAAATCTAACTTCGATGTTGATGACTTGGTTCTGAAATGGGATAAGTCCCATGAAGACAAAGGCAAGCATACAAAGTTCCAGTCCCTGTGGATTGGTCTGTACACAGTCCATGAGAAGCTTGGCCCACACACATAACGTCTGTAATCACTTGACGGTTGGATTGACAACCTTCCCCTCAATGACCAAGATCTCAAGCACTACTTCCAGTAGGTCGGGCCACTCCCCATGCCATGTACATAGTCTGATTGCTGCTGCTTGTTTTTATTTTGTTTGATTTGCTTACTATTTCTGTTTTGTTGGTTCGTTCTACTTACTATTTTTGTTTACATTTTGTTTTGTTTGCTTGATACCTTACTATTTTCATTTCTGGAAATAAGTGCTGCTATCTACTGCATTCTGGCTTTTGAATGAGTATGTGGCTGAGATAAGAAGAGACTTGTGACATTGCAACAGTTGGCCAGTCTTGTGTCCATCTTCTCTATGCTTGGTTATAAACTTCGGCCAATGAAGTCTTGACAGAAAATATGAGCCGTCTTCAAGGGAAGTTTTGGTCCAACCATGAACCTGTGTCCACACTGGGAAGCCCCATGCTTGTACTAAGCCTTTTTCTCTTTGTGTTCAAGTCCATCCAACTAGTAGAAACGGAGAAGGGGAAAATCTAAATGAAAAAACCTATGTCAGAGGTCTTACATGCTTCTCTGGGAACAACCTCTTCTGCTATCAATAAGTTAGGATACCTCTTCCAAAATAAAGAAGTGCCTATGCAGAGTCCTCTTAACAATACAAAGGCGAAAGAAGAGAAAGGCTTCCTCCACAAAGAGGTGAAGCATGCAACTCCACCGAGTACTGACCAGGCTCGATGGTGGTGGAGTAATGCGTGTGTTCCTGCGTGACTCTATTGGGGTACTGCCTAGGCCTGCTGGCAGCAGAGCGACACCAGAGATGAAACTTATACTCTGAAAATCTTCAACTTGCGAGCTAAACTACCCTTCCCGATTTCGAAATACTGTGATCAAGTTGAAATTTTGTTGTGTTTGACTGAGTTGGCAAAAGGGTGAACCATGTCTATCCATGGGGTAAGTGGGGAAGCCGAAGTAACCCGCACAACGATTCAATACTCCCCAAAAGACCGAGGCCCTGTGCTGACAATGAACCAAAACATAGAAGCTAGAGTTCTACTAGTGTGTCGCCAAGTGTTGTAGTGGCTGTAACACCCTCCAAAATTTTGGCCTGCATCTATTTTCGGAGCCTCCTTTGAGATTTTTACTTGATGACTACACACACTTGAGTTCACTTCGTGAGCTTGTGTGAGTCTTTGCTCCCACCTTGCTTGATCATTCCACCAACAACTTTTGCATGTTGATGTCAATGTCATGTTTGCGACCATGTTCTAGTCATACACAAGGTCTTTGCTTCGTGTGTACATGTTGTGTTTGCTATGTAAACATTCCTCGCGCTCACACACAGAGTCATATACACTATCGGGAAAGCGTCGTCACGGTCGACCAACGATCAATCACAAGTGTCTTGCTTGTTGTTCACACCGTCGGTCAGTCATGTTGAGCATATGTGTCTGGATGGTTTGAGTTGTATTGTCATCAAGTCATGTAAGTGTGTGTTTACAAGATCATGTATGCACCTTCTCACTCGTTCACACACTTAGTCATTTTGCTGAAATTCTGATGACACGATTCCCCTTTGACATCCGAGCCTTCAACCCACCATCGACTCGATTGAATGTCACCTAGAACAGTGCAGAAGCACCAAGCTGCGATGCCTGTAAGCAGATCAATCAGCCTTCATGCTGGTCAGCTGGAGAGTTTAACCTAGTAAGTCACCCCGACACTGATTGTCCTCAAAAATTGTGCAGAGGTTGTAGACCTTTCCCACTCCACTGACTGAGAAAATTGCACAGGCAGGCTGGACAGACACCTAGTGTCCATCCCTGTCTCCCTCAGAAAATTGCGCAGTTTTTCCAGCCAGCCCTCCAGTCAGTTGATTGGTTGCTCACCCAGAAAACTGCACAGATTTCATGCGCAAGCCCTCTGTTGCACAGCATTTTTCTCAGCTCAGAAATTGCGCGGAGGTGATAAGGAGGATAGCCTCCCAGCATCAATGTAGTTTTTCTCGCCATCATCTCCTAACAATCGACTGCCAGTTCCCTCCAGGAATTGCGCAGTTTTTGCTACCAAGCTCCAACAGCTAACTGCCAGTTCCCTCCAGGAATTGTGCAGTTTTTGCTGCCAAGGTCCCAACAACCAGCTTCTAGTTCCCTCCATGAATTGTGCAATTTTGGCTGCCAGGCTCCTGCTGCCCCCTCCTTCTAGAAATTGAGCAGATTTTGTCTGTGATGCCTTCCTGCAGCCCAAAATTCTCCTCTAAAAAACTGTGTAGTTTTTCCCTCCAACTGAGCCAGACCCTACAGACAGTAACCGTTAATCCGAATTGCCTATCTCCATCACCCAGTGACTCTTGTGCAGTTTTCACCAGCAGTGTCCGGAGCCTCCATCCAGGCTCATACCTCGTAACCTTGTCTCCTCTCCCGGTCACCTGCATCTGAAACGATCATGCATTATGGTAGACTAGGGGGTTTATGGACTTGATGTTGTCTCATCATGAATGACTGTAGATATAGGTACACGAACGAACATGGTACGAAGATGGATGGGATGAACAAGGGAGTTCATGCAGAAGGACATGTTCGCCAACGGACTAACAAACGATGCATGTAAAGAGATGTGCTTGCAAAAAGACGATGATGCAAAGATGTGTTCATGGACGGAAAGATGAGCGAACATGCGAGATGTGTTCACGAACGGATAGATGGATGAGCATGCACTTTTCGCGAATGGGCGAACCTGTCAAGCATTCCAACATGCAAGCAAGGAGAAACGTGCAAAGGCAACATCAAGTGAACCCAATGATCATCGAAGACTTCGCACACTTTGCCATGTGGAGGTGAAGTTGTGACACACCATGAGGACATCCATCACCCAGCAACACTACAGCTCGACATGCACACCAGCAACAACACAAATTTACTAGCACTGTCATGTCGAGTCTTGTCATGAGTCATGTCATCCACATCTCTACTGTGGGCCACACTGTCAATCAATGTAATGTAACACGGAAGTCCAAGAGACCCACTTGTCATATGAAGAGCCATGTAAAGTCGAAAGGTCATTGAAGTCAAACAGTCATGAGGGTAGTTGAACAACCATAAGGGTGAGCTTCACCCTTAGCTATAAATACCCCCGCATTTGTACATGCAAAGGAATTTTTCACCTTGGCTCCTCCCACATAGCCTTGAGAGTCTGTAGTCTTTTCTTTGAGGAGTAAGTAGTGGCTCCAATGCCCCGCCCATGGGGTTAGTGATGTATGGTGTAATGATGTGTCTTGGAACTTTCTCTTAATTCAGAATCCTGCTAACAGGCCAACAAGTTTTCACACGTGTTGTAACTTTTGTAAGGTTGATCTTGAAAACTTGTAATGCATGTTGCTTTAACCTTTATTTAACCCTTGAACTCATTCACTTGTTGTAATACATGTATATTAGTGAAAACATGTTGTATGAGCTGTTAACACTGTCCTTCCCGTGTTGGTTTCCTCCTCGGACATCAAAGAGACCTTTCACATAAACTTGCTATAACAATTGTCACACTCGTGTGGACTCGTCTGTTGTGTGTTGTACATGTTATCTTTCCTTGTGTGTTGTGACTGCCGCATCCGTGTGGACTGCTCTTTCGGAAGCTGTGCACGTCCTGTTGTGTTGTTTGTTCCTGACAGAGTTGGGGCTTCCTCCCATCTGACTTGGGACTCACTCCCACCCTCTCCCTCTACAGTGAAAGAACCAATGACACAAGTACATTAGAAATCACTAGGCATGCGAACCTCACTACTCGAACACAAAGCAAACCAATCTCCTCTGTTGACAAGCAAGAGCTGAGGAAAATCTTTAAGATAATGACAACCGAGTCATCATACTAGATGGGACTCCCACACCAAACGATGTGAGGTTTAGTTGGGACTTCATACCGCGGTGATCCCCTAAATGTTGGTGGGTCCAGAAGGTGTAGAGCCTAGACATTGGCGAGTTTTGGCATATGCGATTGGGCCACTTGCATCATGGGGCTTTGAATATCATGCAACAGATTTCTATTGGTCTTCCCAAGGGTACACTAGAGCAAGTTGATACATGCAAGGAGTGTACTTTGGGAAAATACACCAAGGCTTCCTTTCACGACAAAGACAGTTGAGTAGAGGCGATTCTACAGCGAGTCCATTAAGATGTGTGTGGACCATTTTCAATAGAATCCACAACCAAACACATGTATTATGTTATATTTGTTGACGAATTTTCTCGTAAATGTTGGATATTTTTCATGTAGAAGAAGGATCAAACTTTCACAAAGTTCTGCGAATTTAAAGCATTGGTTGAGAAGATTGGTTTGCCTCACCAGATGACCTTTTCCTCAGGGTGATCTGAAATGATCATATGTTAAACTGAAGTAGAATTGATTAATGCCATCAGTGAACCGAATGTTAACTTAAAGTGCTTTAACCATGAGAACTGATTGAAAAGGAATGAATTGAGGACATAATTGAAACATAAACAAGATGCAGATAGAAGTGAAAGGCAGCAAAAACACAATGATACCATACAACAATATTGATTACAAAGTTCGTCCTTGATGGACTACGTCTCTGGGTCCACTTTTAAGATGGGCATCCGCTTTATTAGGATTGAATCCAAGGAGGTCGATTACAAAACAAATTAACCAGACTGATCATGCACGCAGATGCTTCTGGTCACTGTCACAAGAAATCTCACGGTTCCCAATTATTACTCTGAAAACAAAACTGCTTATGTCCTCCAGAATCTGCATACTAAACTCTAAAACCACTCTCCTCACTCTTCAACGAGACAAACTGTCTTTATAACCCTCCATATGCATTCAAACTCCTTAGTTTGAGCTTATGAATGCACAAGCTAACTTTTAGGGTTAATTTAGGGTTTTTGGTTAATGATTTAATGTCACATAGTGACATTCACCACATAGCTGTAATCAAAATATCCAAAAATACAAATAAAAACCCACTTTTAGACTTTGGATAGGCTGCTGACTATTAGCAGTTAGCTAACCGGGCGAAGGGCACTGATAGCGCATGTGAGCAGTTGCCAAAGCCGCGGTTAGCGCGCTGGAGGTTCCGCTGGCTGTTAACGGTTGACGATTGGTGAGTTGCAATGTTCACATACCAACAATTTATAACTCGCTGCGCGGTCAGGCTCTGCTACGGAAACCCCAACGACTTATCCCCTTGCCGCTCACATGGTCCGCCGCGGTTAGACTCCGATGCAGTCAGGCTAGCAGTTAGGAGCTGCGGTTAACCTGATGGTTGATCACTTGAATCCGCTCATGTGAATGAGGTAAGGGTTTCGACGTGGTCTAGGAAACATTTATGTGTCTATTGCAATGTATTTTCAAGTTTTCAGTGTATTTCATCATAGTCCGAGAGGGTTTAGAACTTATGGTTAATTTTTTTAATGCATTTGAATACATGTTGTAGTTTATAGGTTAGGTTTTTTAGGTGTTAGGGCTAGGACTTATGTTATGCATTAGGTTTTAGTTATAAAATATTTTAATACATGAATTTTGATAGATTAATGTACTACGTTTTGGTAATGTAGGTTTTAGGTTTAGGTTTTAAAACATTAATTTCTTTTGATCAACAAACCCATGCCAAACCTTGGCGGAACTGACAATAAACACATGTCGTCAATCAGGTACAATACCATATCCTTTGAATACCATGAAAACCATAACATCACTTGTTGAAGCTGAAGATACTGAATGATGAGGACGAATACTTGCGAAGTTAATAAAGTTCAAGACCTCATCGATTATGATAATTCGAAGACCACTTCGACGTTGAACCACTGAAGACTCCACTCATGCTGGACTGACTAGATCCTCCTGGATCAATCCTCTCCACTTGAAAGCTTTTGGACCACAAAAGTTTTACTAGACAGATAACAGGTGAGGGTAAAGCTCCTCACTCTCCACCTTGCCTCGATGATGTACCAATACATTCGATCAACAACCTGAAATTGATGACCCTGATGATGCTGATCACGACGCATTTTGAATATGTGAACTGTTCCATCCATATGCAGTATGCACAACTTGCGAATATGGCTAAACAACATGTTGTGAACATGGAAATTGACTTCTTTCCACGAAGTACCATGAATTAGTGATTCATAAACATCTTTGAAAACAGGCTCTGCAGGATATTGTTCAATACCATTGACATGTACTAACAATCTATTTTGTGGAATGACAGAAACATTCAAAGACATTCTTGACATCATATCAGCTACTTGACTTGATATAATTTCCTAATTCTTGATTACTAAGTGAACTTGCTGCAATAACACCATTAAACTATAATGTGAAAACTGCTGCAACTTAGTTTGACTTTGAAAGTACTGAAGTGGCTATTGATTTGTTTGAATAACTGTTTCCTCATTCATTAAATGATGTCTTCATTGATTAACACTTTCCCTTAATGCATAAGTTTCCATTTTATTTACTGGATACTTTGACACTGCTTTAGAAAAGGCTTTGATATGAAAACAAATAGGCTTCCTCTCCAATTGAAAAGGGGCTTCAAAATTGTTTGAAACATGAAATGGTGATACAATACAAGAAAAATGTAACACTGACTTTCCGCAATACTGACCTATATCCCTGCAACTTATGACTCCCAAACTTCGACTGAAATGATACATTCTGACATTAGGAAGAGGAGCTTTGGACATCAACTGTAACTCATGTTGTATTCCTTGCTTATGAGTAAGATGTTTGGCTTCTTTAAATAGAATTGGAAAAGTTTCTACCTTCTTTACCAAACTATCTTTAAAATGAAACTCACAACCTGAAAAAACATCATGTCGATTCTTATCTTGTTCTTTTACACACATGAGTGCAAATCTCTTATTTGAACTTATGAATTGCTTCATCTGATTAGCAACAACTAAATTCAAGTGAGTTTTACTTTTATGTGCCCTGACAATAAATTCAACCCCATCTTTCTTAAGGTGATATTTATGCTCTCTCCTATAAAACACTGCATCACGATCATAAAGATAAGGACTTCCTAAGAAAACTCCACATATGTCTACTCGAACCACATCTAATTCCACTTCATCAATGTAATTAGTTGTAATGGCAAATTTTAACCGACACTGCTTTGTGACATTTATCTGAGTTGATTTATTCAACCAACCTAATGGGTATGGTATTGGATGATTATGTGTCTCCAAACCCAAGTTATTAACTAAATATTTAGATATTAAATTTTCTTGTGATCGACTATCAAACATTGCATTGATCTTTGTGTGCTTAGAAGTTATCCTTATGTGAAATAGTTCAACTCTTTTATCCTCATTTGAAGGATTTATGTTTTATGAAGATGCAATAGTATTAGAACTTGAACCAACATCAGAACTTTTACCTGTCGAAACTATGGAAGTTATCCTCCTTTCATCACCTAAATCAGAGCCTAGATCTTGTTGGATTGCTGCATTTGCTTTCTTTTCATCCTTCTCGTTAAGGAACTTCTTTGGCTTAAGTTCGGGATGAAGTTTCCAACACCTAGATTCATCATGACCGACTCTCTGGCAATCAGAACAAGTAGGTCCTTCCTTCTGAGATGTCACTGATTTCTTTCTCTTTGAATTGTTCCCCCCCTTACTGTCATTGGAATCCTTGATTTCCAACTCTTTGGATGATTGCGGTGAAAACTTGAATGGTCTGCCACTTGATTCAATATGTATGGATTGAACACACACTTCTTCAAAATCATCAGGATTAAACACCAATAATGTATGCTGCAAATATGAATGTAAACTGCCGATGTACTTTAATAAAGTTTCACGTGTATCCAATGAAATACCAAGTGCCAATGATTTTTTTCTAAACTCCTGAGTAAACTCGTGAACACTTTGCCATTTACCTTGTCTCAAGTGCTTCCAATTAATAACAACTTGCTGCATGTATCCTAAAGGATAGAATTGTTTCCTAAGAGATTTTAAAAACTTAGACCATGAAGAGATGACTTTACCTTTCCACTTTACATCTATTTGAGTTCTACTTTCCCACTAGATTAAAGATGTTCCCCCCATTCTAAGTGTAGCTAACTAATTTTTCATTTTATTGTCAGAAATGTTCTGAATACGACAATACACTTCCAACTGCTTAATCCAGTTATCTAGCTTTTCAGGATTCATTTCGCCATCATAAACAGGTAACTCAAATTTTACATCAAGTTTCAAAAGAGATGTTTTCTTAGGTTTCTTTTTTGTTTTAGAATCTGAATTGGAAGAATAAGAACAAGATGATGATGGAGATGACAAAGGTGAAGGAGGTTTATCAACCTTGCCTTTACCCTTGTCCTTCTTCGATGTCTTTGAAGAAGAAGCTGCATCTCTCGCCTTCTTATCTTCGTATAGTTCTTCCAACATCTGCTGCATGCTCAAGAATGATTGCTGAAACTGTTCCCCGCTCATCTTAGTTTCTGGAGTTTCACTTGCATCAGATCCTATCATGATCGACTTATGAGCGACTATTCACTTTCCAATCTCTAGATCAATCTCCTCGAGTGTTCCTTCTCCACGTTGCGACTTAGACCTGGCTAACATTCACTAGAAAAATTCTACAAATGCAACCTGATCTGATACCAAATTATATGATCTGAAATGATCATATGTTAAACCGAAGTAGAATTGATTAATGCCATAAGTGAACCGAATGTTAACTTAAAGTTCTTTAACTGTGAGAAATGATTGAAAAGGAATGAATTTAAAATAGAATTGAAACATAAACAAGATGCAAACAAAAGTGAAAGGTAGCAAAAACACAATGATACTAGACAACAAGGTTGATTATGGAGTTCATCCCTGATGGACTACGTCTCCGGGTCCGCTTCCAAGATGGGTGTCTGCTTTATTAGGATTGAATCCGAGGAGGTCGATTACACAACAAATTAACCAGACTGATCGTGCACACAGGCACTTTTGGTCACTATCAGAAAAAAGCTCTCTGAATTAGCTTTCCAATGCCTGTCATGGTTCCCAATTCTAACTCCCTATGCTCTTGTTACACTGAAAACAAAACTGCCTATGTCCTCTAGAATTTGCATACAAAACTCTAAAACCACTCTCCTCACTCTTCAATGAGACAATCTGTCTTTATAACCCTCCAGATGCATTAAACTCCTTAGTCTGAGTTTAGGAATGCACAAGCTAACTTTTAGTGTTAATTTATGGTTTTTGGTTAATGATTTAATGTCACATAGTGACATTCACCACCTAGGTGTAATCAAAATATCCAAAAATACAAATAAAAACCCACTTTTAGACTTTGGATAGGCCGCCGACTATTACAATTAGCTAACCTGGCAGAGGGCACTGACGGTGCATGTGAGCAATTACCATAGCCGCGGTTAGTGTGTCGAAGGTTCCGCTGACTGCTAACGGCTGACGGTTGGTGAGCTGCACTTTTCACATACCAATGGTTTATAGCTCCTGGCGCGGTCAAGATCTACTACGAAAACCCTGATAGCTTATCCCCTTGCCACTCACATGGTCCGCCGCAGTCAGACTCTGATGCGGTCAGGCTGGCGGTTAGGGGCTGTGGTTAACCTGATGATTGATCACTTGAATCTTCTGATGTGAATGAGGCAAGGGTTCCGATGCGGTCTAGGAAATAATTATGTGTCTATTGCAATGTATTTCATCATAGTCCGAGAGGGTTTAGAACTTATGGTTAATGTTTTTAATGCATTTGAATACATGGTGTAGTTTATAGGTTAGGTTTTTTAGGTGTTAGGGCTAGGACTTAGGTTATGCATTATGTTTTAGTTATAGGATATTTTAATACATTAATTTTGATACATTAACGTATTACATTTTGGTAATGTAGGCTTTAGGTTTAGGTTTTAAAACATTAATTGCTTTTGATCAACAAACACATGACAAACCCTAGTGGAACTGACGATAAAAACATGTCGTCAACCAGGTACAATACCATATCCTTTGAATACCATGAAAACCATAACATCACTTGTCGAAGCTGAAGTTACTGAATGCTGAGGACGAATAGTTGCGAAGCTGATAAAGTTCAAGACCTCATTGATTATGATCATTTGAAGAACACTTCGATTTTGAACCACTGAAGACTCCACTCACGCTGGACTGACTAAATCCTCTTGGATCACAGGGTTTTCGGCGGACATAAGTCTCTGCATCTTCTACGGAGGTATGCCACTGATAATTTAGTCATGCAAGTGGTTGTGTATCATCTCTCCACGAGGTTGTCAACAACTTTGCACAGGAAGAAGAAAGCACGCTGGCCAACTCTTCGTATGCAAATCATATTGTTCGAGATCAAGAATCTCAAAGTTTCAGATACCAAATGAAAGGTGATAGAGAAGTTTTCATTCGGTACTCTAGACTTCAATCTGTACGATCCCTAGAATGTCTACTGAGACCACTATGTGAGGATCCATTTCCTGTCTCTAGGTGGGACCTTTCACTTGTCGGAGGAGTAGCTATGGAATAATTGTTACAATGCCTCCAAGTCCCGCGAGATGGTCAGTTTTGTAGGAAGTTCATAGGTCGCTCCACAGAAGGAAATCACTCCGGAGGCAGCACCAATGCAAGAGTGCAACCCAGTGTGCGAGAAGGGAAAGAGGAAGGTTGTGCATAGTCCAGGAGGCGAGCGAAGCTGCAAGATGAAAGCAAATCTAGTCATTATGAGAGCGGTTATAGCAGCATAAAAGAAGAGGAAACAAAGGGTGCATGAAGCAGATTGGAAGCAAAGGGAAGAACGAGAGCAGAATATATTGGAGGAAAAAAGGTAGAAGCAGGAAGAAGAAGAAAGGAAAAAAGTAATAGTAGAAGAAACAATGCAAAGACAAGCTAAAGAACAAGAATAACACTGACAATTAGAGGAGGAGAGAAAACCGATGCAGGATAAAGAGCTCTCTCAAGAGATAAAGGAGTTAATCGAAATTCAAGACATGGATGAACTGTTAAGGAATACTGATTCACTCCCCCTCTCAATATTTCCAACAATTGGTATAAGATCTTGGTTCCTTCAATAATATTCTAACAACTGTAAGGAGATCATGGAGTATACTAAGAGTAGACTTCTTTTGTTCAATGGAAGTAATTATGCACTTTGGAGTGGAATAATGTAGGTTCATTCACTGGCACAAGGATATGAAGTATGGAAAATCATTGACAAAGGCTTCTCACCAACCTAGGATGAACAAGGTAAGAAAAATATTGTATATGATGCAAAGGCTAAAGATATTATTATGTATTGAGTTTCAAAATTGCTAAAGATGTATGGGGCAATCTTGAAAATATATATGCATGTGACTCAAAGGTGAAAGAAGCAAAGCTTCAAATTTACAGGGCAAAATTTGAGCAACTCAAAATGAAGGAAGATGAAAATATTGTTGCATACTTTCAACTTGTTGATGAAACAAAAAATACGTTAGAAGGTTTGGGAGAACCTGCCGACATGAAAGTTGTTGTCCGAAAGATCCTCAGTTTCTTAGGTAGATCAGATCAGATCTTACCAATCTCAACATAGATGAATTGCATGGAATTCTTATGACATATGAATGAGGATTGAAGAAGAGGATGGCACATCTCACTTAGAAACAAGAATTTCCGCATCCAAGAAGACTAGTAAGGACAAACAGACCCCGAAAGTGAAAATTTGCAGTTGCAAGAATGAATAAAAGGAAGAAGATGAAGAATAATTTTCAGATAAAGAATTTGCGTACTTCACATTAAAGATGAGAATAGGTACGGGAAAATTCAAAGGTAAAATTCCATTGATATGTTTTGATTGTGGTGAGCTTGGGAATTTTGCAACCAAGTGTCCTCACAAAAACAAGGTTCTTATGAAAGGAAAGAAAGGCCCTAGGAAGTTCAACAAGCAAGGCAAGAAGAAATGGTTTAGGAAAAGGTTTTCTCCAAAGAAGATAGCTCCTCATCTGATGAAGACAGTGATAACGAAGAAGAAATCAATGAAAGAGTTTTGTTTATGGCCAAGCACAATAAGCAAGAGGAATCTGACAAAGAAGGAGATGAAGAAGAAGAGATGATTGAGGTTGAATTTCAAAATGAAGTGATCAAGGTTATCAAAGAGCTCAAGGCCTAGAAGAAGAACGTTAATACTCTTGAAGACAAAGTAAAGACAAAAAGATAACGTGTCCTAAATCTTAAAATTAAGGTTGAAGAATAAAAACTAATTGAAGAATCTCTCGGGAAAGAATTAAAGGAAAGCAACAAGGAAAGAGAAGCACTGGAAGCTGAAATAGTATCTCTACGAAAGGAAGTAAAAAATGGAAAAACTCTTCAAAACTATGCCAACATATCAAAGGCATTGGAAGAACTCGTCAACGATCAGTGATCATGCTGTAACAAGACTGGTCTTGGTTACAAAGAAAAATCCAAAAAGGAGTTAATTCCTTCTATGACAACAAAAGAAGATGGATATGCAAAATCTACTAAGTAGGAAAATATCTCAGCTAAATCAAGAGATCGAGACTCGCAAGAAGAAGCTTGGAAAACAAATCCCTTAAGAAGATTTCCTCCCAGGTATCAACATATCTTTTATGGTCATTGTTATTCAAGTGGAAGGTTTGGATATAGAGCTATAGAATGTTGCACATATATTTGGAATGAATATAGTTATGGGAGATCTTTTAGAAATTTATATTTCAGAACTCAGCAGAATATCAACATATTTTATCATTTGAGAGATGATGTCGGATGTTACAAATGTAAGAATTTTGACACCTAGCTAAAGATTGCAGACTTGGAAGTTCTTAAAAATAATTCTCGCAAAATCAGAATGAACACATATGGAAAAAGAAGACTGAAAAATGTGCTTTCGCTCTGAAGGCTCAAAGAAATAGAAATGTTTGGTATGTTGACAGTGGTTTCTCAACGCATATGACTAGAGATAGAAATAAGTTCATATCCTTGAAGAAAAGAAGGATGGAACAATGTCTTTTGGAAATGACGGGTCTTCAAATGTCATAGGAGCAGGAATGGTCACTCTTGGAAGCAAGGATGCATTAACGAAGGATGTGTTGTTGGTTTAAAATATGAATCACAATCTGCTCAGTGTTGGACAAATGTGCGATCAACGACACATAATGCTATTCAACTCTAAGAAATGTGAAGTCAGGAAAGGCAAGTTTGGTAAAATTGTGACTACAACAAGCAGAGCTCCAAATGACATCTATTTTGGATGAGGCACCTAAAGGGTGTTTTTTTGTGAAAGAAGATGAAAGTTGGTTATGGCACAAATGAATGGGACATATAAATTTCGACAATTTGGTTAGGATCAACAAAAAGGAAGTAGTAAGAGATATGCTGAAAATTTCAAAACCTACCAATACGATATGTGAAGCTTGTCGGCACGACAAACAAACCAAGATTGAGTTCAAGACAAAATAACACTTTGCATCACGTCCATTGGAATTAATACATACTGATCTATGTGGTCCTATGAGAACAAAAGGTTTAGACGAAGAATTATACTTTATGCTAATGATAGATGATTACACCATAATGACAACCATCAGTTTCTTAAAGAAAAAGTCAGAGGCATTCGAGTGTTTTAAAATCTACAAGGAATTGGTCAAAAATGAAACCGATTTGAAGATCAAATGTCTGAGATCAGATAATGGTGGAGAATTCACTTCCAAGGTATTTTAGCAGTATTGTGACGAAAATGGAATAAAAAGGCAATTCTCAACAGCCAGAACACCACAAAAAAATGGAGTTGCTAAAAGAAAAAACAAAACCGTACATGAAATGGAAAGAACAATGTTAAATCAATCAAAATTAGATGTTAAATTATGGGTTCAAGCAATTGATACAACCGTATTCATTATAAACAGATGTATGCTGAGGAACAATTGTAACATGACTCTGTATGAACTATGGAAAGGAAGACCAACTAACGTCAAATACTTCAAAATATTTGGAAGCAAATGCTACATCAAAAGAGAAGATAAAAAATTGGGCAAGTTCGATTCCCATGTTGATGAAGGTATTTTCATTGGTTATTCACGCAAAAGGAAGGCTTATATATACTACAATCCGAGGCGAAAACAAATAATGGAAAACATAAATGTTACTTTTGATGAAGATTGTGGTCCAAAGGATAACGATGAGATTGTCTCTTCAAGCAATTCTAAGGGACTTGAGGTAGAATCTGTGAAGGATGAAGAAGAAGCTTTAGAACAAGACCAATCAAATAAGGAAACAACAGTCAACTAAGAGGAAATAAGAAATTATCAGTAGAATGTACAAGAAACTTCTCCAAAAGTTTTAAAAGAATGGTGTCAAAAGAATCATCTGTCAAATCAAATCATCGACGACATAAATGAAGGAATTGGAACTAGAAGAAGTCGACAGCTTCGTTCATCACCGTAAGCACACCTTGCTCTTTTAGAAACTTTTGAGCCTAGAAATTTTGATGAAGCTAATCAAGATGAACAATGGGTAACAACTATGAATGAAGAACTGGATCAAATTGAGAAGAACGACACTTGGGAATTGGTTCCACGACCAAAGGATAGAAATGTTATTGGAACTAAATGGGTCATTAGAAACAAATTGAATGAGGACAGACAGGTTACCAGGAATAAGGAAAGATTAGTTTGCAAATGATATGCACAAGTATAAGGAATTGATTTTGAAGAAAAAAATTGCTCCCATTGCCAAAATTGAAGCTATTAGGATGTTCCTGGCTTATGCATGGTCGAGAAAAATCAAGGTGTACCAAATGGATGTTACGTCAGCCTTTCTAAATGGTGAATTGGAAGAAGAAGTTTACATTGAACAACCCAAAGGTTTATGAGAGATTTTTCCGCATAAATCACAATATCTATCATTTGTCGACGCGTTTCAAACCAGCCAATGTGGTTCATCGTCAAGACAAGTTGTCTTGACGATGAACCACATTGGCTGGTTTGAAACACGTCGACAAATAATAGATCTTGTGATTTATGCCGAAAAATCTCTCATAAACTAATATGGATCACAGAAGCCTCAATTCAACAATTGAATCCTTGCACGGAGAAGCCATTGCATCCAAGGTTCATCATTTTGAACGAGCACGCTTGCGGGTTTCAAGGTTGAAGTCAAACCCAAAGGTTTTCTGCTCTCTAACAGGGAAGACTATGCTTGCAGATTAAAGAAGGCACTATATGGTCTCAAGCAAGCTCCTGTAGCTTGGTATGCTCATCTTGATGGATATCTACATCAATAAGGATTCAAGAAAGGAAGCGTTGACAACAATCTCTATGTGAAAGTGAAACAAGATAACCTAACAATTATCGAGGTATATGTGGACGATATAATCTTTGGAAGCAATGATGAAAGATTAAGTAAAAACTTTTCCATAAAGATGCAGAGTGAGTTTGAAATGTCTCTACTTGGTGAGATGACATACTTTTTAGGGCTTTAGATATCTCAATAGGATAAAGCCTGAATATTTATATATCAAATCAGGGAAATGCTCAAGAAATTCAAGATGGAAGATTACAAGCTTGTCCATATCCCAATGCTAACAGGTTGCAAGTTAATTTTAGAAGATTCGCCAAAGGATGTGGACCATAGGTTGTATAGATATATGATTGGTAGTCTTCTATATGGGACAACTTCTCGGCCATACATAATGCAAACAGTTGGACAAGTAGCAAGATTCTAAGTAGCACCAAAAGATTCATGTTATTGTTGTTAAAAGAATTCTTCGATATCTTAAGGGCACAAAAAAATATGGTTTATGGTATCCCAAAGGAAATGATCTAGTTATCCAAGCTTATAGAGATGTAAATTAAGCAAGAAGTGTTGATGATTGAAAGAGTACAAGTGGAGCAACATTCTATCTAGGTGGTTGCGTTGTTTCATGGTTAAGTAAAAAGTAGTCTTCAATCTCGTTATCCACAGCGGAAGTAGAATATATCGCAGCAACAACTTGTTGTACTCAAGTTCTCTGGATGAAGCAAACTTTTCAAGATATTCAAGTCAAGTTTGATGATCCTATCCCATCTTCCACGATAAAACCAATGCCATCAGTATCTCCAAGAATCCTGTGATGCATTCCAAAACAAAGCACATTCCAATAAAATATCATTTCGTCAGAGAGTAGGTCGCCGAAAAGAATATCAAGCTTGAATATGTTGGCACAAAGGAACAAATTGCTGACTTCTTTACCAAAATATTATCTCATGAAGCATTTGAGTATCTTAGCCAAAAGATTGGGATTCTCCGAAGTTCTCATTAGACTCTTTCTCTTATCTAACTAAATAGAAAGGGGGAGTGGAGGCGTGTACATGTTTGTAGGATGGCAGTTTATCAAGTGGAGTTTCCCTTTGCCATTGATGACAAAGGGAGACAGAAGGTAGTAGGAAGAGGTGTCATGATTGCAGGGGAGTACTTGTGTTGACATCAATGCCAAATGGGGAGATTGTTGATCAGTGGTTGTCGTTGATGTCAACCCAAGTAGTATCAGGGGCTACCACGATCTTGAATGGGAATTTTGACTTGACAACTTACTCTATTATGAGTCAAGGATCTTCGATATGGATTCCACTTTTCAAGATGTTTCTGTTGATATATGACATGCCACGTAATTATTCACAGTTTGAGAGATATTCATGTTTGAAGTTAGTAACTCCAGTTAGTGGGCTAAAACCGCATGGGGTTGTGGCATGTCACTCATCATTATTTGTGGTAATTGAATAGTCAATAATTAATAATGTTTTAAGCCCCTAAAAACCCTCCAACGTTCACTTGTTGAAGACCCTCTCAAACTAAGCATTTCTTTAAATTGTGACCCTCATATCCTCCTCATGTAAGCACTTTTAAACAAACTATCTTGTGAGAAGACCTCTATAATTTTTTGGTCCTCATGAGATTCTAATGCAAGATTTGTTGCAGGGAGTTTAAGCTTTCGTTGAGGTTTGGTTAGAGCACAAAATTATGATCAAGTTTGAAGGCTTGTTTTGAAGCAAGTTTAGAGCCTTGGATTCTAGGATTTCACTGCGTCAAACTGGTCAACGTGGCATTTTTGCTACCAATTTTTTAATTTCAACTTCTAAAGTGCTTACATGAGGAGGATATGAGGGTCACAATTTATAGAAATGCTTAGGTTGAGAGGGTCTTCAACAAGTGAACGTTGGAGGGATTTTAGGAGCTTAAAACATTATTAATTATTAATTATTCAATGACCACAACCAATGATGAGTGCCATGCCACAACCCCATGGGGTTTAGCCCACTGACCGGGGTTACTAACTTCAAACACGAATATCTCTCAAACCATGAAGAATTACGTGGCGTGCCATATATCAATGGAAACATCTGGACGAGTGGAATCCATCTAATAGATCCTTGATTCAGAATAGAGTAAGTTGTCAAGTAAAAATTCCCATGCAAGATCAAGGTAGCCCCTGGTGCTACTTGGGTTGACATCAATGAAAACCATTGATCAATAGGAACTAGAGCCGTAGAATCAGGATGTCGACTTGTAGCCAAGTACACAATAGTTCACCATTCAGTCTCCCGATCCTTTAGCAGAGCAAGCTCCGAGCAAGGAAGATGAAATTGTTCCTCTCAATGATGGTCTGATTATGGACATGTACAATATGACTTATGACGGGCTTTACAAAAAGATTGTACAAGTGAGGAAGAAACATTTTTCGGACTACCTCGCATCTCTTGCATTCATTAGAGAAAGGGTGATCATGACAAACACTAGGAAGAATCCATGTGTCATTGCCGCAGCCAACTTGGCCTTCGTAGGTGCTACAAAGTCAAACATTGGACTACTTGATGGTTGAGGACAAATAATTGGCTTGTAGGTTTCTAGGCAAGAGGTTAAATAAATTTGAGAAGAGTTACTAAATGCAACTCCCGCACAGTTCTATTTGGAAGAACTGAAGGCAGCAATACTCGGTGAAGTATCGACACTGGGAGAGACCATGCAAATTCTTTATGAGGAGCTTGTTACTGCGCATAAGGCAGTTGTCCACTTGCATGGATTGCAACAGAGATGTAAAGATTATGCCAAAAATCTCAAGTTTGTGCAATGAGCCATCGTTGTCGTGCATGAATGGTCAAAGAAATACAAAGGGGTACGACTTGAATTAGGAAAGAAGACAAGGCAAGAGGTAGAGTTGGAGAAGGAAAAGGTTCATATGTCTATCCAGAATAACAAATAGCTTGCCTCATTCATTGCCAATACTCAGGTCCCATATGCACGTTTGTACAACAACCTAGACTTCTTGGTGAAATCACACAGGATCCCATCAATCGACTCACTCAGGAGATTAAGCGCAGGAATAAGGTTAGGTAGGAGATTGAACAATACTTGGAACAATTGAGACAGGTAGCCATCGAGCAAGATCTTGAAGTCAACAAACAAAATATGCATAAGTGCAATGGTGGCCCTTTCCAAATCAACATGATGTTGCTCCTACTCAAGAAGGAAACACAAACTGGTTCTAAGTCATTGTACCCAGATGCCATGGAGGCTAGAGTTCGCTTCTATCTTGACACCATCATATAGTTTGGGGATGTCATTGTGTAGTATAAAGCTTGGCACTGTTATGTAACCAAGAAACATCAAGTGGAAGTTTCTGAGTTGGAGTTTCCCCAAATTCAATCTTAACTATTTTGTCTTATTAGGCTATCTAGTTGGATCTACCCAATTTTGTCTTATATGGGTACAAATGTATTATAATACTCTTTTGTAATTAATTTTTAAGTGGAATTCCAAGTGTCAATATTGGAATGTGAAGAGTCATGATGTAACGAATGTAAAGAGTCATTTTGTAAAGAAGTTGAAGTGTCATGAGGGAAGTCCAAGAGTCACAAGGGGAAGTGAATAGTCACCCCTTTTGTTATAAATAGACTCTCATAACTCTTGTAAAGGGATTTTGGGGAGCCAAGCTTTTGGCTAGGCTTAGGCTTAGAATCAAGAGCTTGGGAGTTTGTGAGAGCCTTGACTTCTCTGTAGCATAGAGGGGGTATCTTTTTTTGGAGGAGCAGGTGTTGACTTCATGCTCCACTATTGGGGCTAGTGATCTATAAATGGTATATGCATCATGATTGGAACTTTCACTTAATAAAATCTCAGAGACGACACATTTTCATGAATGTGTTGTGAATATAGTAGGAGTATTCTTGTTATGTTTGTAATGTATGTCATTTAACTCACGCTTATGCTTATGAACTATTTCGTTTGCATTGGTACGAAAATTGTTGAATGTGTGTTGTTTTATTATTCCATCACTGTTAACTTATGAACTATTTCGCATATTCACTTGTGAGGTCTTTATGCTTGTGTGTTCCTTCCAAGTTCCGTACTATTACAAGCCTCTAAGGGACTCGCTCATTTTCCCTTCATGTGTTAGAACCTTCATGCATTAAACTTTGACTTTCTGCAGAGTCACACACTTTTTCCCACCAAAGTCACCATACACCACTCTATGCGTTATTGCAGTCAAGGTACATCATTAAAAGCCACTACATCTACAATCGGGTCATATTCCGGATGGGACTCCTACACCAAATGGTGTGAGGTCTAATTGGGACTTCATATCGAGGAGATCCCCCGAATGTTGGTGGGTCTGACACCGTCAACACATTCCTTGATGAGATTAAAGATAAGAAACAACTACAACAATTTCTTGGTGCCTTGAACTATGTTAGATATGTTTACATGGGACAAGCAAAAGATACAACTTGTTTGAACAAAAGGTGTAAAAGGAGGATGATCCATGGACATAGGAAATATAAAAAAGAGTCAAGAGAATAAAAGACAAAGTGAAAGCCTTAATTCCCCTGAATTTACTAGAATATCATCTCCCTTATATTGTAGGAGTAGATGCTTCTAATATTTCATGGCTAAGGGTATTGCTCCAAATAAGGAATAATAAGGAAAAAAAAATGTATGTATGCATTTGAAACTTTTAAAGATGCAGAATCCAGGTATCCTAGAAATTCTAGCTATGAAAAAGAGCATAGCAACATTCATATTTTTCCTCAAGTTTATGAAATATTGTGTTGTATCTCTGAGATGATAATGGTCAACTATCATGCTAGGGAATCTAAGATAATTGTTTTGAGGGTTTTGTTTTAATTTGGAGGACCAATGTAGGAAACAGATTTAAAACAGTGATGCCTAACCTCTTGAATAATATTAATATCTAAATAGAGGGCTGCTATTAAAATTCACACAGTGATATAGCTTGCATGGTGGTGAGCAGAAATAAAGAGGTGGTATAACTATCACAGTCTTCAAATTGAAGATTAAATAATCATAAGTAAGAAAACCTTTAAACAATGTTCAGAAGGTTTAACAAAATATGCTTAATATTACAACAAATACTGATGATATCATGATTTAGAGGGGATTAATAAAACAAATTTTTTATATAATTCATTCTCTTTATAGATGATCACTTCAGAAGCTTATAAGAATAATTGAGATACAATTACTCCTACCTGGTTATCTTTGTAAAACATAAGAACATGAAGAAAAAACTGTGAAATAAAACTAGAAAAACTTACAGAAAAACGAAACTGTATAAATCAGAATTTAAAATCCATTTGCTTTTGTATTAATGATTCAGAAAAGTCAAGTACATTCAATGCTTAGAAATGATTCTTCAAGGGTGCAACCCTTAATAACTCGTGAAAGAGAGTTATTCATACAATGTGAGAACTGAGAAAATATATTAAACTATTTTACAAAAATAGACAATTACAAAATCAGGAATATAAACTGCTAGCCGATCTGGCACTATTTTGGTGCTGAGTTGTTTGATGACTGTTGTTGAAAAAATTGAAACTGTTGAACTTGTGATGACTGTTCCTATAAAGGCTGAATGCTGTTTGATCACCCTCTAGTCTACTAAATCAGTTAATACTTCCCAGTGCTTCTTATATGGGATAGATATTTTGGTTACCCTTCTGTAAATTTCATCCATCTCTGTATACTTCGTGAAAGTGGGTTTTACTGGAAATATATGCCTAATCTCATCTAAAATGAAGAAGGTGTCCCTGAGTGCATTTAGCACCACTCTTGGTGTTGTTGCACCTCTTATGTTTGACACTGAAGCTGCATTGGTGCCTACCTCTATAAGCTTTCGAACATAATCCTCAATAGGCATTAATTTGTCGTTAATTACAAGCATAGAGGGAAAACCCTTGCTGGTCAAGGGTTCAATCCTACTGAAAAATTGCTGAACTATTGTATTCACATTGCTGCACTTTTCTTCCAACTGAAGGATGAGGTTCTTCTTGGTGATAATCTTCTTTACTTCCAGAATAGTTGCTATCCTGTCATTTATCCCTAATTCTTCAAGCTCATAGTTGTCTTTAGAATTGAGGAACTTGATTATATCAAAATCAATTTCTGGCATATCCTCAAGCTGTTTAGAAATAGTTTCAACAACTTCTTGAGCTTTCTCTAAGAGGTCTTTTTGATCAAACACTATCTTGATATAGGGCCATATATCCTTGATTACTTCAGTAATTTCTTCCCACATATTTTCTCTTGCCAAACCCCATTTGTTTCCAATGTAAGATTCTTTGAGTTCCCTCTGCAATGTTTCAATCTGATCTTTTGCTCTCTATAACTCAGCTGCATGTGAAGTGTCTGCAACTGTTTTCATATGCTGTAACTCCTTGAGTTCATTCTTCAACTTCTTGATTTCTCTTGTCTGAATAGACAACTTCTAAATAGCTTCGCCAAGCTATTCAACTCCTTTTGCTGCACCTGAAGTTGATTTTGTGGCTGAAGTAGAAACCCTGGTTACAAGGATTGCTCCAAGGGGTACAACTTCCTCTTTCTCATTGACCAATTTCTCCATATGCTCTTGCATCTCTTTTATCTACAGATTCTATTCCCTAATGAGCTTCATCATGTCAGATTTCTGAGTTTCAGTTTCTTCAATCTCTTTAGCTATTGGGTCCTTAGAAGTTGGCAATTTGAGCTGTTTCCTTAATGATGAAAGCTAAACATTTTTCTTCTTCACAAGTTCTTCTACAACATTTATGTTGGAGGGATCATATCCCATCTTCAACACCATATCTTCTAAAGATTTGATCTTTGTGTCCTTTGCCAATGAGGAGACTTTCTCCAACTTGAGCTGTGACTATGTGTTTGCTAAGGTAACCTGCAATTTTGACAAACTCATAGCAGTATGAGTTAAAGTAGAAGAAATCATCTGTCCAGTTTGTTTGTGCATCTCAATTTGATCAATTGGATGCACATCCTTTACATTAAATTCAAAAGAGGTCTACTTCTGATAATGTGTAGCAGTCCTAGGCTGTGGAATCTGAGCCTGCAGAAAATCCATCTACATTTTACCCTTCTCAGAGTCAAAGACTGAAAGAAGTCTGGCCTGAGAGCTGGAGGAATGTTTCCAGAACTATGTGTAGGTGTTGAAATTCAACTCTTCATTATTCTTTTTTATCTCACCGAAAACATGAAAGATGTCCTCCTCCTTGTCCTTCTGAATGCTTCCACTGGTCTGAATTACCTGCTGTTCATGAGAAGTAGTGGAATGAGTTGGGGACTGGGTAGACTATCCACCAGACTGTGTATAGAGCATAGTCTCTCCAAGTCCATCAAATGTGGTTTTCTGAGACTCATGTGTTGCACCAACAGTCACAGAGATCCTAGGTCTCTTTTTCCTATGCACAATCCTAAAGCCCTGGCTTGATGCTTTAGTTGTAGGGGATGACTGTTCTTCCCTTGCTCTTTTAGTTGTCTTTTCCTGTGCAAGTGGAGTTTGCACATTTGAAGTGGAAACTTCCTTCTCTTCAGCTTCTTGGAGGGTGTTCTCTATCCACTCCAACTGATTTTTGTATTGTTCTATTTCTGGCCTGGCTGTGTGGTGATATGCTGTAAACTTGTTTTCCACCCTGAGTTTAGAAATCACTCCCATTGGGTCATAAGACCAAGTGAAACTGAGACCAAACTTCATTTCCTTTAGCAACCTATTTGTATCTTCTCCTGCTACTCTGGTATTGCTTGAATTGAGATTTCTTCTTTGCTGCCACAAAGTGTACTTCATCTGCATTTAACCTTTGCCTAATATATTCTAGTGCAAAGATTCTGATGGGGAGGTACTTGGGAAGTTTGTTGGGTGGAAGCTTACAACCATAAACCCTGATTTCTGTGTTGTTTTGGTAAAGATACCAATCTCCTGTTGTGGCTTGGTCGACCAACTGCAATACTTTGACAATCTCATCATTGGTTTTTGGTACTGGAGTACTTCTCATAAGACTGATAGCTGGATGAATAAACAATTCTATCAACTGTTTATAGGTAAAATTTTGTTTCTTCTTCATTCCCATTGTAGTCCAAAAGATCATTGATTGCTAGTTGCCTTCCTCATCTAGCTTCTATAGGGTAAATGGAAATTTGTCTCCCTGAAAATATATGAAAAGGTACACAAGTATTGAAGCATACTTGAATGCTTCTTCAGTGTAAAACTGGACAAATTGCTCATGTATGGCTTCAGCTAGGAATTGGATGAAATTATAAATAACAGTGGGTTTGGAATCAAAAGAAAAGATAGATAAGAAACCTAGGATGGAATCATTAACATATTGATCAGAGTTATAACCAAGTAGACATGACAAAATAGTGGTGATTTGCTTGGTTCTACCAGGGAACATGGATGAGTCATAAGGAGGGTTTCTTTTAGGCAGAGGACTATCAATGGCTAGGAAAAGTTCAAGAGTCTGGGTTATTTTAGTAAAATCCAGTTTCTGATAGTTTCTATCAGGCTTTGATGGGAAAAAGGATGGTTTGGTGCAATAGTAGGGGCCTGCAACATTTTTTCAATGGACTTAGAATTGATTGAACAGAGGATATATCCTGTGGGTGAAATGATTTCTCTTTGGCTGGGATCATAGGATTCATGGCATTTCCTGACAAATTCAGTTGCTCTGTGTATTTGAGGGAAAATGTAGTGGGGAAGGAGGGATTCCCAAAGTCCTATTTCATCAGTCTGATCAATTAATTGATCTTCCATCCAGCAGTAAATTTCATATAAATCAAATTGAGAAGAAGTCTCAATCATTTTACAATCCCTGTCGACCAGGGGGTATGGTGGAAGTCAACCTGTTGATGTACAAGAGGATTTGGGATTTCTGCAACTTCTTTTCCCTTAGGACGCATTTTATCAAATGAATTTGTAGACTGAAAATGATGGAAATAGAAAAATTGGTTTGAAACAGGGTGCTTATAGTAAAAACAATATGACTGATAAAGAGACAAGTGGATCTAGATGTCATATTTCTTTTGAATAGGACAAAATAGCTTCTTAAGTGTCAGATCGTCTTTGAGTTGTAAGGAGGCAAACTGTGAGTGATCAATTTGGTTACAAAAATTTATTGTGTAACCGTTTTCATGGGGGAACAGGGCTTTTAATGCAGGAATTGGAGCAGATCTGTTGAATGAATGATTAAATATGCATTAATTATCCAATGGAATTAATTAAGGGGTCTTTGGGACATAAATTCGCGGGAGATGGTGAATTGAATGAACAACGGATAGGCGACAGTTGATTAGATGGAAGAAATGACGTGGAGTGGACGTGGATGGTGACATGGAGCGGTGGTAAACGATTGCATGTAAACTGCGTTCGGGAGCTTGAGGTGGTAATTCGTTTCAAGATTTTAAGTCCTGAAAGACTAAAATGAGGCTAAGGTGTTTTAATGTGGTGGTTTCGGAAACTGCCCACTTCGGACCCCCCCGACGATAAAGTTCGGACGGCAAATGAGGGCCGAGGAGGCATGTGGGCCATCGGATGTCGGGGGAGCATGCAGGATGAAAGGTAAGGTGGAAGGGATTTAACATGTGAGGTGGAAGTGATGGTGGGGTCATGATTTCGACGGATGTGACAGTTTGGTGTTATGGTATCGCAAAATACATTGGTACTTAGAATCCATAGTTAATTCAAAATGCAACATCACATGTAAAAATTATCCAATGTTACAACTTAGAATAAAATCCTTGCATGCTCCAAGTATTTCTCACATGTCTAGCTATCCTTTATAATCCTAATATTTTCATTTATTCATCCGAGTGCATTTAGACTAGCAACTCAATATTTCCTTTTAATGACTAATCTACTCTCAGATTAAACTGTTGAGCCAATTTTATTTGCTACCTATTGACAAAAATTTAAATAAAATCCAATCGTGCTTAAACTATACAATTGGATTAGATAAACTATGTGTGGCGTTTAAATAATCTGCACACAACCTTTATTTCCAAAAATAAAATTGACTAAGAGTAGTGGCATTTGGATTTGCAACACTTTCAGAGTTGATTGGTTTTTGATTTTCTTTCTAACCTAACATTTTATTTTTGCCTTCATTTTTTAGGGCATCTATTCTAACATTTTATTTGATATGGACTTATTCATAAAATATCGCTAACATTTTTTATTAACTATTCTTTTTGTCCATATCCTAACTTAACATTTTTTGAAATATATTTTCATTTTTTGACTAATTGATACTAACTTACCAAAACCAAAAAAATGCTACAACAGATTGTACATAACAATTTAAAACACATGCCAAGTGTGTTACATAATGAAATGCTTTTAGAATAAGGAAATAACATAATATTCAAGTGGAGTCTTTGGCTTGTTGGTCATGACTTTGACATACATTATAAACCTAGAAAAGAAATTATTTTTATTGATATGCTCACCAAAGAAGCTTCTGCAAACACAATATTGATCAAAGTTATTATATCAAAAGAAAAGTGGAAGAAAGTTTAAGAGAAAACATATTGTTTAACAAGCAAGCATGACAAAGGAACCTAAGTGCAATTTCTGTTGGAATTTATTTGTATAAAGAATAAGGGATTGCCCAAAAGTCAGTAGGATTTTAGAAAAATGGTCATATAATTATGATTTAAAAAATAATTATAGGTATTTTGCTCGAAGTAGAGACTTCGTAATCCGTTTATCAGAACATGAGCCATATTTCGATCGGACGATTATAAAGTGTATATATACTCATTGGGATTATGGTGATCTTTGTGAAATCATAAAGTTGGTAAAATATAGGATATCGGTTTTAGATTGCTCTATAATATCTCCTTTCCCCGCCACTTCATGGTTCACATGTCAACATTCTCACCATGTGATGATCTAGAGTTAAAAGATCTCTGAAAAATATGAAGAATTTAGTGTTGATATATTTGAAGGGTCTTGTAATTATCATTGATATTGATCTTTGTAACAAGTCCATGCTTTTTGTATAACTTTATGCATTCTTTGTATGCTCTCTCCTTACACCTCATAATTATCTTGCAGATAAAAAACATAATTGCTCTTTGTGAGAAGTCCCTACTTTTTGTATAAGAGCCAACATCCAGTGTATGCTCTCTCCTTGCACCTCAAAGGGATCTTGGAGATCATAAACAAAAATTCTCTTTGTATATCTTATATTATTTTTAACATAAAGTCCAAGTTTTAAAAAATAATCTCATGTCTATGTTTTATATTATGACTGTGCTATCACTTCATTATGATTATGTACTGCTTCTTCTTAAGTGATCATGCTTCCTCGTAAATGGTATATTAAAGAGAATATAAGATATACAGAGAGAATTTATGTTTCTAATCTTCAATATCACTCTGAGGTGCAAGGAGAGAGCATACACAAAATGTAGGCACTTCTATAGAAAGAAGGGACTTCTTAAAAAAGGAAATTTTGTATTTAATCTCCAAGATCATTCTAATGTGCAAGGAGAGAGCATACATAAAATGCAAACACTTATACAAGAAGCAGGAACTTGTTACATAAATCAATTACATTTTTGATATCCAAAATCACTCTAAGGTGCAAGGAGAGAGCATACACAAATTGCAAACACTTACACATAAAGCACAAACTTCTTACAAAAAACAATTATGTTTTTGACCTCCAATATCTCTCTGAGGTGCATGGAGATAACATACATAGAATGCTGACACTTATTACTTTAACTCTCGACTCTCAATTTTGATGCCCTAATTTTGGTCATTTTGACTAACATCAAGTGGTAATAAGGCCTTATTTATAGGAATTATAATATATTTTCGGACATTTTGACTGGTATTAAGCATTAAAATCCCTTTGACACATAAGACACCGCACTACAGAGTATCCAAAGAACCGATAAACAAAGGCATGCAAGACAAAATGAATTACTCCTACAAATATGGACTAGTGGGGACAACCACAAGTTATCTCATCCCTTAAACAATCGCCCATACAGGGACCATATACTAACAACTATTTTGAAGTACAATTATTCCTATGGATCTGGGCTGGTGGGGACAACCACTAGTCATCTCATCCATTAGAGGCTTGACCATATGGGGACCGAATCTTGACAACTTCTTTACAATAAAATTAAATTTTATGTACAAAGTAACATAATGGTTTAAATTATGAACAAAGTTGAATAGTGGTCCACCATGCTTCAATCAAGAGTACGTTCTCTATATCTTTTGAGAGCTAAATAAGCAAGATGGAGATCTCTAGTACTTAACATATCTTAAGAATCAAATTCACCAGGAAAAATTCGAGAGGCATTAGAGTAATCTAACAAAACCCTCTACATAAAGGTGAAGCTGTGCGTTCCCCTGGGCCATAGTTTTGAATGAATTTGCAATCAAACCAAGATGATACATGCCACCATTTTTTTTCGAGTGTCTAGGTCTTCAACAACCAAATCTATGTTAATTTTTAGGAATTCCACTTGGAAATAATACCGGTGATAATTATAAGTCCCTTCAAATAGATTATCAGTTAATTCTACATATTTTTGGGGACCTTTTAACTTTGGATTGTCACATGGTGAGAACATTGACATGAATACTAAGAACCATGAAGTGACGGGAAAAGGAGCTACTTTAGAGCAATCTAAACCGTCCATATTGATCTCCTATATTTTATCAATTTGATTATTTCCCAAAAATGACCATAATCCTAATGAGTATGTAAACACTTATTATTGTTTGACCTACATATGGCTCATGTTCTAATAGATGGATTACAAAGTATCTACTTCAAGAAAAATACCTATAATTATTTTCTAAATCAGAATTCTATGACCATTTTTCTAAAATCTTAATAACTTTTGGGTAATCCTTTATTATTTGCACAAAGCAACTCCAACAGAAATTGTGAACAGGTTCCTTTGACACACTCGCTTGAATCTATCTCACTTGATCCCGGTTGCTTGTTGAACAAGATTTTTCCGTTGAAACTTTCTTCCCATTTTATTCTGCTATAATAACTTTGATGAATATAATGTTTGTAGAAGCTTCTCTTTTGAGCATATCAACAACATTATTTTCTTTTCCAGGTTTATAATGTATGTCAAAGTCATAACCTTCAAGTCAGAGACTCCACTTGAATATTTTGTTATTTCCTTGTTCTAAAAGCCTTTCATTTTGTAGCATACCTTCCATGTGCTTTAAATATGTGCGTACAATGAATTTCATAGGTTTTAGGAAAAATCCAAATCTATCTATGCTCTTTTTCATAGCTAGAATTTCTTTGTGGCTTGAAGGATACTTCATTTTTTCATCTTTGAAAGATCCATATGCATACATACATACTTCCTTATTATTTGTTATTTGGAGCAATACCCCTAAACATGAAATATCAAAAGTATATGTTTCTAGAATATAAGGGAGGATCTTCTGGTAACTTGAGAAAAGGTAAGGCTTTTACTTTGCCTTTGATTCTGTTGGGTCCCTATAATACTAGTGATTACCCCATTACTATTGTAGTTATACCCCTTATTAATATTGTTGTGCCCCTATTGCCCCCATATTGTTATTACTGTGCCCCATAGAATCCCTCTATTGTTATTTTTGTGGCTTTATATTATTATTGTTAGGTCGGCTGGATTATATTGTGACTCCTTAGACTCCTATATATAGAAAGGAGGTTTTGTCATTTGAATCATCCAAGAATTGTTCATTTATGTAATGTAAAGGAGGTTTCCCCCTCGAAGAGGCTGAATTCTAAGGCGTTGATCTATCTTTTCTATCTTTTCTTGAGCTGGTTTCATAACATTTGGTATCAGAGCTTTGGATTCTAGGGTTTCATTGCTCCAAACAGGTCATCGTGGCATTTTCGCTATAACTTTTTTTTCTGTGACATTTCAGAAGTCGCAAAAAAAACCCATTTGAGAAGAAATCGTGCTGAACCTTGGGTTCGAATTTCGGAGATTTTCGCGCGATATTTGCGGAGATATGATATGAGGAAGTTGGTCTTTTTGCAGACTCCTGAATTACATTCAAAACAGGTGACCTGGGGAAAATCATCATAACTTTCTCTCTGGGGATTGGATTGAAATTTCATAAGAAGGTATAGAAAGAGGACGAACTGTAGTTTCTTGTATACATGTTTTAGATCCAAAGGTCGAAATGGTGACTCGTGGCACGTCGTACAAGTTCGCTCTACTGAACTAGTCTAGAAGCAAGTCATTGTGGGGGATTTCACATAACTCTTCCTTGGAGAATCCAATTTGGGTCAGACTTGTGGCATTGGAAAGAGGACACAGAGGGCTACTACAGCTCACAAATTCAGAACTAGATGATCGGAAAGTACAAAGATACATCAGAGGCAATATCGAGCTCCTACAAAGTGAAAAAAGGTGTGTAGATTTTCTTAAATTTTTGCTTAAGCTTGGTTTGAAAATTTATTTTGAAGGAATTCAAAGGGCATAGTAGAGCATTATTATCGGTAACTGATGCCCCGAGGAAAGAAAATGCAAACACCTAGTAAGGAACCTGAAAGCTCTAGCATGACTCATGAAGAAGAGGAAGAAATGCAACATGATATATCAAAATTACAAGACCAAGTGCAACAACTGTCCCTTCCACAAAAAGGAACAAAATCTAAGATGGATGATTTAAATAAAGATGTAGAAGCTAAGATGGATGGTTTAAAGAAAGGTGTAGAATCTAAGATGGACTGTTTAAAGAAAGGCGTAGAAGCTAAGATGATTGACGTGGAAGCTAAGATGGATGATTTGAAGATAGATTTGAAGACAGACATGGACGAATTGAAGATAAATATGAATAAGTTGCTACAAGAAATGGTCCCTAAGGGTGAAAGGGTACTAAAGGAAACTCATGATGAGAACAAAAGAAATGTTAATCATGATTCCATAGACGCTAATGTTGGATCGAAGACTCACCATATTCCAAAAATCGATATGAGGAAGTTTGATGGCAAGGATCCCGCCACATGGATATTACAGATGGAGCAATTCTTCGATCTCAATAATGTGCAAAACACACAAAAGGTACGTATGGCAACTTTATATTTGGAACCAAATCAGTTTGTATGGTATCAATGGCTTTGCTCTCGTAAACAATTTATCACTTGGGCAATTTTTACGGAAGAATTGATAGCACATTATGAGGATACAAAAAGCAACACTTTTTTTAGCCAATTGATAAGTCTCAAACAAAAGGGTTCAATAATGGAGCACATTGAGGAGTTCCAAAAATTGAACATAAGGGTAAAAGATATTCCAGAGGAGCATAGGATTGATGTGTTCATAGGGTCTTTAAAGGATAATATCCAACATGATGTTCGCCTTTGGGAACCTGATTCATTAGAGAAGGCATTCAGGTTAGCAAGAAAAATGGAAAGCAAAATTATGGCAACCAGGAAGCATACCACTCACAACTATAAAGATGGAAGTGTTGTTGCCCCTAGTCTTCCACAACCTATAAGGTTGACACCACAACAATTGGAAGAAAAAAGAGCAAAAGGGCTTTGTTACAGTTGTGATAGCAAATACACTAAAGGTCATAAGTGTGCTGAGAAGAAATTATTCTACATAGATTGTGAAGAGGAAGAAGAAAAGGAGCAAGAAAGGTCAAAAGAAGAGGATATACTCCAGGAACAAAGCCTAGATGAAGAACAAATAAATCCGACCATATCTTGTAATGCATTGGCGGGAATTACCACTCCTCAAACCATCAAGATAGAAGGACAAATCAAGAAGAAAAAGGTAATAGTGTTGATTGATTCAGGAAGCACCCACAATTTTATTCATTGTAAGGTAGCAAAAGAATTGAATTGCTTCCTATATCCAGCACCAGAGTGTCAAGTGATGATTGCAAATGGAGGAACAATAAATTGCTCTGGAAAGTGCCATAATATCAAGCTATCCATGGGAGAATATGTATTGACTAGCCCAATGCTTTCCATTCCAATGGGAGGTGCTGATGTTGTACTAGGAGTCCAATGGCTACAATCCTTGGGTACAATAGCTTTTAATTTTCAAGAACTTTTCATCAAATTTTTTACGGAAGGAAAGGAAGTTGAATTAAGGGGTATTGCAGGGAAACCAGGAAAGATAATCAGCTCTAATGGTATGACAAAGCTTCTAAAAAAGGAGCAAAGAGGTGTAATTGCACAATTATGTTCGCTAGATGTTTCCACATCGGAATCATCTATTTCTCCAGATCTCCAAAAAGTCCTGGACAATCATTCCAAGGTATTTGAGACTCCCAAAGGTCTCCCACCTATGCGTGATCATGATCATGCTATTCATCTGATTCCAGGAAGTGTTCCTCCAAACATCAGGCCGTACAGATATCCCTATGTCCAAAAGAGTGAAATTGAACGTATGGTTGCAGAAATGCTAGAGGCTGGTATAATTCAACCGAGTCAAAGTTCTTTCTCTGCTCCAGTAGTATTGGTGCACAAGAAGGATGGATCATGGCGCATGTGTCCGGATTATAGGGAGCTCAACAAGCTCACTATTAAAGATAAGTTCCCCATTCCTGTCATTGATGAATTACTGGATGAATTGCATGGATCAATTTACTTCACCAAGTTGGATCTTCGTTCAGGATATCATCAAATCAGAATGAAGACTGAAGACATTCCGAAAACAGCATTTAGAACTCATGAGGGTCATTATGAATTTTTGGTCATGCCTTTTGGCCTTACCAATGCACCTTCAACATTTCAAGGTTTGATGAATTCAATTTTCAAACCATTCCTTAGAAAATTTGTGTTAGTATTTTTTGATGATATACTAATCTACAGCAAGTCTTGGAAGGATCATGTTGAACATGTTGACAAGGTGCTACAACTATTGGAGGAGAAACAATTATATGCAAAAAGATCCAAATGTTTCTTTGGAGTCCAGGAGGTGGAATATTTGGGTCATATTGTATCTCATGAAGGAGTTAAGGTAGACCCTAGCAAAATTAAAGCCATTAAGGAATGGAAAATCCCCACATCCATAAAGCATCTGCGAGGATTTCTCGGGTTGACAGGGTATTATCGCAAGTTTGTTAAGAATTATGGGAGAATAGCAGCACCTCTAACAACATTATTGAAGAAAGATGCATTTTCATGGACTCCGGAAGCAACAAAGGCCTTTGAACATCTTAAAGAGGCAATGTGCCAAGCACCGGTCTTAGCTACACCGGACTTCACAAAAACCTTTATTGTGGAATGTGATGCTTCAGGAAATGGAATTGGTGCTGTTCTAATGCAAGATGAAAGACCCATTGCTTTTGAAAGTCGTCCAATCAAGGGAAAGTTTTTAAGCAAAGCTATTTATGAGAAGGAAATGTTGGCAATACTCCATGCACTTAAGAAATGGCGACCCTACCTAATGGGAAGACACTTCAAGGTAAAAACGGATCATGATAGCCTTAAATACTTTTTAGAACAAAGATTATCCTCTGAAGAGCAACAAAAGTGGGTCACAAAGATGTTGGGTTATGACTTTGAAATCATCTACAAAAAAGGGAAGCAAAATGTGGTGGCAGATGCACTCTCAAGAAAGGATGAGGATGTGGAAGCATTGTTGTGCGCCATTTCTATTATCCAACCAGATTGGATAAACGAAGCAAGGGAGGAATGGAAGAATGACGAAGAAGTGTGGGCACTTATTCGAAAGTTACAACAAGATTCCAGTACGTCTGATACATTTAGCTGGAAAAATGATTCGTTATGGTACAAAGATCGCTTATACCTCTGTAAGAATTCCCAGCTAAAACAAAAGATTCTTATGGAATTGCACACTTCTCCCTTAGGAGGGCACTCAGGATTTTTAAAAACTTACCACAGGGTTAAGAAGGAATTTTTTTGGGATGGCCTTAAATCAGATATTCAAAAGTTTGTGGCGGAATGTTTGGTTTGCCAACAAAATAAAGTTGAAACAATTAAGACACCGGGTCTATTACAACCTTTATCCATTCCAAGCCAACGTTGGGAGGAGGTTTCAATGGATTTTATCACAGGTTTACCCAAGTCTGAGGGAAAGAGTGTCATCATGGTGGTAGTTGACAGACTTACCAAGTATGCACACTTTTGTGCATTATCACATCCATTTAAAGCCAGTACAGTTTCTACTGCATTTATGGAAACAATTCAAAAGCTACATGGAAACCCAAAGATTATTGTAAGTGACAGAGATCCCATTTTCACTGGAAATTTTTGGACAGAATTATTTTCTTGTCTTGGTACTCAGTTAGCTCATAGCTCATCTTATCATCCTCAATCTGATGGGCAAACTGAGATAGTAAACAAATGTTTGGAAGGATATCTTCGTTGCTTTGTATCTGATAAACAGACACAATGGGTCAAATGGTTGCCTCTGGCTGAATGGTGGTATAACACTTCCTTCCATACAACAACAAAAATGACCCCATTTATGGCACTTTATGGGTATCAACCACCATCCATCACATCATATTTAAGAGAAAATTCTAAGGTTCAGGCAGTGGAACATCACATCGAACATCAACAACAAGTCCTCCAACTCTTAAAGGATAACCTCGTGTTGGCACAGAATAGAATGAAACAACAGGCAGATCAACATCGCAGTGAAAGAAGTTTTGATGTAGGTGATTGGGTATTCCTACGGCTACAACCATATAAGCAAATGTCCCTCAAGCAAGCTAAGAAGGATAATAAATTATCACCAAAGTATTATGGTCCGTACAAGGTGTTGCAAAAGATTGGTACTATGGCATACAAATTGGAGCTTCCTGCAGCTTCTCGATTGCACCCAGTTTTCCATGTTTCATGTTTAAAGAAGGTTATAGGCGACAAGCTCCCAGTTCAAACAATATTGCCAGAACTTGACGAGGAAGGAAAAATTATATTGGAACCGGAAGCAGTCACAGAAACAAGAACTCGACAGCTACGAAATCGATCAATTTCAGAGTATCTTATCAAGTGGAAGAACTTATCCGCTGAAGATTCCACATGGGAGGATGAGAATTTTATGCAGAAGTATCCAGAACTACTCAAGCGTTGAGGACAACACTTTTTTGAAGGAGAGGGGCATGTTGGGTCCCTATAATACTAGTGATTACCCCATTACTATTGTAGTTATACCCTTATTAATATTGTTGTGCCCCTATTGCCCCCATATTGTTATTACTGTGCCCCATAGAATCCCTCTATTGTTATTTTTGTGGCTTTATATTATTATTGTTAGGTCGGCTGGATTATATTGTGACTCCTTAGACTCCTATATATAGAAAGGAGGTTTTGTCATTTGAATCATCCAAGAATTGTTCATTTATGTAATGTAAAGGAGGTTGCCCCCTCGAAGAGGCTGAATTCTAAGGCGTTGATCTATCTTTTCTATCTTTTCTTGAGCTGGTTTCATAACAGATTCATTGAACTATTTCTATCGTTTCCTATGTCCATGGATGATCCTCCCTTTTCAAACATTTGTACAAACATGATGCATCTTCTAATAATCTCTTATAAAAGTATCTAACATAGTTCAAGGCACCAAGAATCCGTTGCAATTGTTTCTTATTTATAATCTCATTAGGGAATGTAGTAGTGAGTTTTTGTAGTGCATGATCTTGGAGTTGGATTCTTCCTGCTGCAATAATAAGTCCTAAGAATTCAATTATGGTCTTTCCAATATCCGTATTTTTATGAGAGTGGACTAATCTATGTTGGTAAACATTTTGATATTTTTTCCCAAGTTTTCTTTATGCTCTTTCAAATCCTTTGAATAGATAAGAAGATCATAATTTTATACAAATAATGAATTTTAAATCATTGAAAACATCTTCCATCCATTTCTGGAACTTGAATGGGGCATTCTTAAGACTGAAAAGCATAGCTCACCATTGATATTGACCATAGAGAACTACAAAGGCCATTTTGAACCTATCTTCTAGTTTTATTCCCACTTGCTAGAATCCACTGTTGAGATCAAGTTTGATAAATACATTACATGCTTTGATATTTTGAAGTATTAGATTTTTATTAGGTGTTGGATACCTGAGAGGAAACAATGATTTATTTATTTATTTTTAAATTTATGGCTAGCCTTGGATTATCTTGTTTCTACTCTGAATGCTTGTTGACATAGATGGTTGGTGGGGCACACAGGTTTATGCAATTCTCAATCAACTTCTTCTCCAATAGGTCATGTATTTCTTGTTTGTAATAAAATTGTTCTTCTGGGACATTGGAATGGAAACTACTTTTTGTGGAGTTCCTTTAAAATCTTATGTATATTGAAAATCCTCAAAATGTTGCTCTCTTGACAGAAAGCATTATGGACTTCAGATGTGCAATTTTCATTTATTATTGCACAAATGGAGCTGACACCTAATCTACATTTCAAACCACCTTTTTTATTTTCACGATTTTATCAAATTGATTCCTCTAGTTCATAGATGCAGATGACAATATATGGAATTCTAATTTGGAAAGTATTATTGTTACGTACTAAATAGCAAGAATATATCCAATTGTTGATGGTGCACAACCTGCCAACATTCAGTGGATCTCCCTATTATGAAGTCCCAACTAGACCTCACACCATTTGGAGTAGGAGTCCCAACAGTGGGTGGTCATGTAATGCCTTGACCGCGGAAGCGCGTAGAGATAAGTATGATAAATTTGGGTAAGAGCAAGTGTGTGACCCTGCGGAGAGTCAATTGCGATGCATGAAGGTTTTGACACACGGAGGGAAAAGGAAGTGCACCCCTTGGAAGCCCGTAATTGTATGCAACTCGAAAGGAACACATGAGCGAAATGACATCACAAGCTAAAATGCAAAATAGTCCACAAATTAAAGTGATGAGTTAATCCAACAACATGCATTCAACAATATTCGTACAAATGAAAACAAAATAGTTCATAAGCATATGCATAAGTTAAATAACATAACTTGCCAATACAACAAGAATAATCCTACTATATTAACAACATATGCATGAAAGTGTGTTGGCTCTAATTTTATTATTATAAGTGAAAGTTCCATCCATACATACACCATTGACTACCACTAGCCCCAATAGTAGAAAATTACTGTCAAGAACACTTGCTACTCCAAAGAAGTATACTCACTCTACGCTATGGAGAAGCCTAGGCTCTTCACAATACTCCCAAGCTCTTTCTAAGCCTAAGCCTAGCCAAAAGCTTGGCCACCAAAATCCTATTACATGAGTTATGAGGTTCTATTAATAACAAGATGGGGTGACTCTTCAACTCCCCTTTGTGACCTTTAGAATACCCTCATGACTCTTGAAGTTCTTCACAAAGTGACACATTACATTACATGATGAATTTTCATATTCCAATATAGAAACTTGGAATTTCACTTACAAAATTACAAATAATATTACATTTTCCACATGTACCCATATAAGAAAAAATAGGGTAGAGACAGCCTAACAAGAAACAACACTATGATTTTGAAGTTTGGGGGAAGCCCACCTCAATAACCTTCACTTGCTACTTTTCGGTCACATATCGGTGCCAAGATTGGTACTGTGTGATGGTGCCCCCAAATTTCTTAACGATGTCTTTTTGAAAGTGGACTCTAGACTCCATGGCATATAGGTAGACTATCTTGGAACCTGTGTCCAACTCATTTTGAAGCATGAGAAACATTGTCTTGACCTTTACAGGATCATCGATGTACTTTTTCATGTTTTGAGCATTCAACTCCAACTCTTCCCTGGTGGCTTCTTGTATTAGAAACTCTAAGTACTCATTGATCTCCTACTAGGCTTGGTTCTTGGGTTTAGCACTAGTGAGGGAACTGAATGATGGGATCTGGTGTGTTATCACCAAGAAATCCAAACTACTGTACAACCACACATATGAGGCCTGTGTGGTGCCAATGGATGAGGCGAGCTGCTCGTTGTTCTGAATCAACATTCGAACCTTCACTTTCTTTAGCTCTACTTGTGGCTTCACCTTCTTCATTAAGTCAAGCGGGGCCCCTTTGTACTGCATTGTCGACTACTGCACATAGGCGATGGAAGCATGTATTTTTTTGAGAGTTTTGACAAGCTCTTTGCTTCGTTTCTATAAGCCATGCACATGAACAACTGCTTTATGCACGTGACAAATACATCATAGAGCTTCCACATTGTTTCTCCAAGTGTTGATACTTCAACAAATATTGTTGTCCTCATCTCCCCTAATGCATAAACTGCATTACGCACTGTTACTCGAATTTGTTTTTCCTCTTGCCTGACAACCTGCAAGTTCTTTTCCAGTTGCTCATTCCCGGCCGCTAAGTACTTAACATTTGATATTTTTGCTCTTACATAGGCTAAGCTAGCTTTAAAAATGGTATTTGGATTCTTCCCGGTGTCTGACACTATCACCCTTTCCTTGATGGTGCACATGATGTGTGATCATCCACAAAGTGCTTCCTTTACGCCTATACAATCCTCTTATTGAAATCTTCAAATGATAGATTGTACACATCCATGACTAGATCATCATAAAGGAGAAAACATCTCCTTGCTTGCTCGGGGTTGACTGTGCTGCTGGAGGTGGTGGAGACTGAATGACCTGTGGTGCTCTCAACATCAGGTCAACATCTTCATTCTATGTCTCATATTCCAAATCCATGTATGTCACTTTGATCAATTACTAAATCCACCGAGCAAGCTCCTGATCCTGCCTCTGTTCACCTTCCTCCTCAGTTGTTGGCTGTTCCGACTCTTCAACCGATATCGACATTGTTTCCTCTATCATCGCACCTTACCTTTGTTCTTCTTCCCGCTTCTACTTCTCTTCTCGTTCTCTCCTCTTCATCTCTTATTCTTCCTCGAGCTTCTTCTCCATCTCCTGCAACTTCAGTTTTACTTCCTGTAATCTCTGCATTGCTCTCTTCCTCCGATCTACTCTCTTCATCCTTTGCTCCCTCTTTGCTTCTGCTGCCAAAGCTTCCGTTGCGATAATAGGATCTGCCTTCATTTTTCAACTTTTCTGTCCTTCTGGATTGTTAGCAATCTTCCTCTTTCCCTTGTCCTGTACTGGATTTTTGCCTTCTCCCACTGTTGTTGTTGCTTCCGGAGCTGTTGCTATTTATGGAGAAGTCTTCCAAGTCCTTGCTATACTGACCAGATCATTGATTCTAGAGGTAGTGTAGTAGTACCTCCAAGGATCCCCCTCTAGCCAATGAAATGCCCTGCTGATCCACACAAAGTAAACTCTCGTACAATGGTCTTTGCAAATACTGTGGGGATCATACGGATCAAAGTCCTTGGTATCAAACTCGAATTTCACTATGTCCTTAGCATCGACATCTGTATCTTTTAAGTTCTTAATCTCGTATAATCTAATCTGCAAAGGAAGAGTGGGCCATTGAACTTTCTTCTTCCTATGCAGTCCCGTTGACAACCCTATAGTGAGGTGGTATGATACTTCTTGCATGATCAGTTTGTTAGTAGCATACCTTGGTAAGACATGTGGAGTCTTCTCTCCACCAAATTTTTTGATGAAGGTGCCACCTAGTGAGGCATATCAATCTGCAATGTCTACTATCACCTCCATTGCTTCTCGGGACATGCAAGGTGGAACTTGCTCAAATATAAGCTTGTATAACGAGATGATAAAGTGGTCAGCTAGCCTTGCCGTTACTCCTCGATAACTGTAGTTGGAAGTAAACTTGTAATATATGTTCACGACAATCTCTCATGGTGTCCATGTCCAGTTCATGCCAGGGAATTGCTATTGTGCACAGATTGTATCCAGTAATTATGCCGACATATAAAACCTTGCGTGCTCATTCTTGTGCGAATTTCGAGCCTTAGCCACATGGGGATTCAATTGTTGAGCCAACAAATCTGACTAGTTGAATAACCTCCCATCATTCACCAACTAGTCTAGTAAGACTACCCACCCTTCGGGAAATGTTTTTGTGCTCTCTTGACCATATATTCTGCAAGCAAAGATGATCAAGAATTGGTAAGCCTTCCTGAGGGACTTTTTCTTGTAAACATTGGTGGGTGTCTGCCGAAACTTTGATGGTTATTTCACCAAGTGCTTGATAATGTATCTTGTATTTACATAGCTATGGGAGGCATAAAAGAGTGAGTCCATGCCCTTCACCATCTCGGGCAAGTGATACATCTGTTGAAAGTCTTATGCCCTGAAGGTGGCAAGCTTCGGCCTGCTGGCACTGCTCAATGTCATAGTCTATTCATCTTTATGTGAGACAATCCAGTTGATGATATTCACACATGGGAAGGCGGGGCACCTACATGCGACCTTGTATAGCCTTGACTTCCAAAAGCTAAGATAGACCTGTTGGTCCTCCAAATCTACCTCAAAGTCTTTTGCAAAGGTATCTTTGATCTGTTTCCATGTCAGTGTTGTTCCCTTCTTAATAAACAACTGAGTATCTGCATACACTGGTAAATCAACTAATGTCTGCTGAACTGATTCCCCAATATTGTTCTCAGTGGTTTCCTTTGATGAAAATCTCTTGTATGTTGGCATTATGATGCATGTGTTGTACTTGATGGAAACCCACTTGTAGCAGAACAACTAACTTGTATATGGCAACTAGATGAATCTACGTAACTAGATGAATCTACAAGAGAGATATCAAATGTGACAGAATGCATGACAACTGTGTTTATAGATGTGACAAAATGCATGGCAGTTCAAAGGAATCATTTCAGAAGTAATATGGCAAATCACATTATAACAAGTCTATTAAGAGGGAACAAAGTAATGGTACAAAAGAGTAGGATGAAGGAACAAAGGACTATAGAACAAAATCAAGAAATTGAAGAAAGAGAATGGTTTAAGAAGTATATGTTGGTTCACCTTGTCCAAGTAGTGTATACACGCAGGCTCATGGAATAGAAGAAGCATATACGTATGCACACACTTTCACAGAAGGAAAGGCACATATAGGATGGAAAATCAAGGTTTTGGTCCAAGGTATTGGTCCGAGGTATTTGGTCCAAGGTATTGGTCCGAGGTATTTGGTCTGAGGTATTGGTCCGAGGTTTTGGTCCGAGGTTTTTGTCCGAGGTATTTGGTCCAAGGTATTGGTTCGAGGTATTTGGTCCGAGGTATTGGTCCGAGGTATTTGGTCCGAGGTATTGGTCCTAAGTGGTTTTGGTCTGAGGTATTGAGAAAGGCCTGAAACTATATAAGGAGGAGAAGATCAAAGGGATAAGGGCACAAGTAATGAATATATTATGAAGTGTTAGATCAAAGGAAAATATGCATGTTATGGGTTTTTTATGCTTCACTTGATCTAGACTAAATATGCACCTGAGCGTTTGATGATCGATGAGATCTAATGATGGATCAGGATCATAATGACTTATCATTATGTGATCAGTTAATGGATGGGCTAGATTTGATTGCTAAGACATGTTTTATCCTTTATATGTGATGATCTGGGTATGTCTGAAGTCGGGAATTGCAGCGAAGTTATAAGTAAGTATTTGCAGATCTATACGTTGGTTTGCTTTGGTGAAGGTGCGTATATACGCTGGTTTAGCTCTTCCAAGTAGCGTCTGAAAAAGAAAAACTTGATGTTCAAGGATGATTGATCTATTAGATCAGTGCTTCTGTTTTACTGATGTCTGTCAATGAAGTAGTCTTAGATCTGAAAGTAAAACTGAATGCATAAAGAGTTTGTGTCTCATCGATTAATTGATTGAGAAAGAAGGGTGATCCTTGTTGCTATCTGTTCAGAACTATGTAATATGACAGTAGATCTTCATAATGTCACTGATTGGTACAATTTGTGGTTCAGAGGTTTTATGATTCAATATCTTTAGAAATATATGCAGGTTGGCCAAAAGGAAGTAGCGTATACACGAAGGTTTGCTTCATTAAAGCAACATATACATTCTGACACATGCCTTTTGAGGTTACAGTTAGTTCTGGTTGTTGATGCAATGTTCTGGGTTCAAATCTGTGTAATGGTTACACTGATCTGTCTATTCCAGTCGATTGGTTGAATTTGATTAAGTTTGAACGAATGGTTGATTCAATTGTGTCAGAGGTTCAGAGGTTTCAATTATCGATTGTTTCAATTATATCAAAGATTGATGATTGGGTTTCAGTTATATCAGAGATTGATTGGGTTTTAGTGATTGGTTGATGCAGATGTATTTGATGGTTGTATTTATTTTGAGCTTCAATGTTACTAATGGGTCCAATATGAAAATTTGATGAAACGAGGCCTTCATGTGTATTGTTGTGTACCAGGAGCATCTAGTATGAAAATTTATGAAACGTGGTCCCTAGAGGATACAGAGGGTTGGAGCCTTCAATGAGGAAGTCGAAGCTTCCTACCAGTAGTGGCTGGTGATTTGATCAGGGGGTTGGAGCTCCCTTCCAGTAGAAATTGGAGAACGAGTGAAGGTTGTAGCCTTCTATAGGTTGGAAGCCTACGTACTAGTAAATATATCGGCTAGTACAAGAACTAGGGGGTTGTAGCTCCATTCCATAAGAAGCTGGAGAATGAGAGAAGGTTGTAGCCTTCTGCAGGTGGGTGGCTGCATACTGGTATGAGTTTGCACCAATATAAAATTGTAAACATATTTTCTTATTATTAAAATAAAACAGAGACGACAACAACAAGTGGTTTTCACCCACATTGGGTTTCCACCTTAAATCTTGGTGTTCATGTGTGTTGCTTATGTGTGATGGTTTATTCTGTTATTACTGCACATGGTTACTATTTAATGTTTAATAAAGTATTGATGCACTAATTAAATATCAACATATGATGAATTAACTGAATCATAAGTTCATTGGATATACACTGGTTTCCTTAAGAACAATTGCGTGCACAGGCGAGTTCCCTTCTCTAAAGTAGCGTATATAAATATTACTATGGAAATGAAAAAGTTATTGATTTGTAGATACTGATTCACCCCCCCTCTCAGTATTATTTCCAACATTGTATGCCAGGTTAATTGTGATTGTTGAAGAGATGCTTAACAACTGTTGTACCTGTGGGACAGAGAGGACACTCATGGCAAGTAAATGCCAGTTAACCAAAACAACTTCAAGGAAAGTTCAAGTAGCAAGATGAGCACTAGACGTGAGGGATTACTCAATTTTTCTTGACTGGGGTGACTGGGTGACTGTGGGAACTGCACACTGCACAGTCCTAGCAGTCCTAGCACAATGCACAGTTTAGCCTGGGCAAAGGCCTGGGAGAGACTACGCATTATGTAGTCTCAGTGGTCAAGCTGGGAGGGTGGCCCTTGGAACTCCATAGTGTGCAGTTAGAGCCAACTCAGGCTATTCTCTACGTAATTCCAGAGGCCAAGCTTCTGGCTTGAGCCTCTATATTGCATAGTGTCAGCTGTGCAAAGTGAGATCTGGACAAAGGAAACCCAGATCTGCTTAAGGGAAGTGTGAAAAACAAGAATATCTAAGAGATAGTGTGAAGATGCATGCAAATATGACTAAGTGTAGATGCATGCATGTGAAAAAAGGTGCAACAATTGATTAAACGGAAGGAAAACGAAGAATGTGAGGAGAGTTTCCACAACAACGACCATTGGTGAAAAAACAAGAAAACTCATGCGACACTTGGGAAAGAAAATATAAAAATTGAAACAACACTTCTACAAGTTAAAATGACAACAAATACAAAGAGAAACAAGTGAAAAACCCCTCACACAAGCCAAACAACAAAAGGCAACATAAAAAGTGACAAAATATAAAAAAAGAAAAACTCCCCTGGAAAAGCAATGCCGATTGCACCGAAGGCTCCTTGATCTCCTCAGGAATGCTAGAGCTCTAAGATTGAAAGTGCAAATGATCTCCAGCAATGTTAATTAAATGGATTTGGACAAATTAAGGTTTATGAAATGCATGCCTAAAATCAAGGACAAAGTGAAACTTGGTTGAAGTTTCTAAAAATAACGCAAATTCCTCCTTCGGGATGCTAAAAATAGATCCCTATTTTTTAGGGATATTTTTTTTCTTTTCTTTTTTTGGGGAAACTTGCCATGCATACTACCCAAAAAGATAGCGCAGTTTTGGGAACTGGGCAAATTTCCAGCTCATTGCACTGCATAATTTATGAGCTCAGTGAGGGTGGCACAATTTTTGGGTCCAGTGCTAGGATTCCTCCTCATGATTGCTTATTTCCTGAGCTCAAGGCTCACTAGAAGTCAGAATTGCTCAATTCCCAACAGCAAGGTTGGTTGCCCTCAATAATTGTCCAATTTATGGGGTAAGCTTAGAATTGTTGTGGGACCAAGTAAGGAGATCAACTTGTGAGTTAGAAAATAAACTTAGTAAGCGAACACAAGCCAAAATGAAAAGGATAAGTCTCAATTGAAGCATGAATACCTGGATCAGTGCGAGATGAGCTACTGTGGTTAAGAAGGAAGGCTCCAAAATTGAAGCATAGAAAATTTTTGGAGGGTGGTTGTAGCTGCTACAATGCCAACCATCATGTTGACTTCATTTTTTCCAAGAGTGAAGGGAAGGTTCTTTTGCACAAAATATTGATGAAGAAGAATATTTGGACTAGTATTGTATTGATAAAACTCTACACTGCATTGCAATCCATTAACATATATTGGGAAGTCTTTATTGAACTTATTAATGGAAAGGATTACTCCATTAGTATGCCCTACCTTGATTTGTACTGGTTCCCAATAGTTAGGAGTGCTCCATACTTGTAGGCTTTGTTTCCTTTGGGCTTGATCTTTATGGGAATAGTTACTCGATTTGTGATGCCATTTATTTTTTTGGTATAGGGTAGCACTCTGAATCAGGCCTTGGCTTGGTTCCTCGGGTTCCTCTTGAGATTTAGCTTGAGGATATGCTTGGACAATTGTTTTTGCCAATTCTTCATCTGATGATGCCTCTTCGTCTAATTACAAAATTTGAAATCTTTCTTTGTCTTTAATAAGCTCCTCTACATGGTGAATTTGAAGGATGATGTTGTGAACCTAGATATACTTGGAGGAAAAAAGTGTGGGACTTGGAGCTCTGCAACTTGAGCTAGGGTTGAAGTTGGCGCTAGGGTTTTGACTTTGGGTACCATGGCAGGATGTGTAGGGGGAGTGCTGCTCCCTCCTACAGTCAGGTAGTTATAGATAGAAGTAAGGACGTGGGAAAGCAACATTTTAAAAAACCTCTGGAGAAGGTATCAGAGGCAAGAAGCAAAGGAACATTGGGAAGAAATGGACTTCAAGAACACAAAGGGGATCAACTAGAAACAAATAAGGAGAAGGAGAATGGAGGCAGTAGTGGAAAACCTAATTCCATAAGGACAACTGGGGTCTGCAAACCCAAGTTAAGCATTATTCCCCGAGTCATATTGAGCGATCCAGTGCTTCAAGCGCATAGGGATCATATGACGAAACATGCGATCATATGAAAATTTCTGGGGCTATGGCCGACAGAGAGGGCGTTACACGTTTGGATAAGGAGCCATTAGAAGCCAAAGGGGGAAATACACCTACATCTCAGTTCTAAGGGTTTCTTCACAGTGGTGTTCATGAGCCTAGAGGATAAAGATAGAGTATTCGAGGGAGGACCATATTTCTACGCTGTTGCAGGACTCTATATGTGGCCATTGATGGTGAACTTTGTCCCGAAACGTGAAACATTCACATCGATACTGGTATGGATTAGACTATACTCCCTTCCTCTGGATTATTAGCTACCAGAATCTCTGAAAAAAATAGGCAAGAAGCTGGGGCATTTTCTAAAGATCTCAAAGGAAACTCTAAAAGGAAAATATACCTCCTTCGCCCGAATATGTGTGGAAATGGACTTATCTGGAGCCCTTCTGGAAGCGATAATTTTAGAAGTGTATGATGAAGAATGGGTGCAGACTGTGGACTATGAGAATATCCCATTTAGGTGCCACAAATGCCATGAACATGGGCATTTATTCAGAGACTGCCCAACAAACAATATGGAAGGAAATGCAAAAAGTACTGAGGATAAAAATCACGAGGGTTTCACCAAGGTTGGGAGCAGAGGGAAAGGTGGTAAACGTACACAAAAGAAGATGAATGAGGATAGACATTCAGGACACAAGCATTTTAAGATCCTAGAGGAAGAAGAGGGGAACAAGGAAACAATCCAGGATATGGAGAACATAATCAATGATAAGGAAAAGGACGCTGACATGGAGGATATCACAGTGAACAACCAGCAAAAGGACGATCTACCAAGCTGTATGGAGATCAATAGGGACCATGAGATGACTCCAAGTGAAGCAGGAACGGAGGACCATGAACTACATGAGATTCTAGATAGGGAAAATCTAGATCTAGAAAATTTTCTGGAACAAGGGACGATCACAGGAGTGGACTCCCTGCCAAAAGAGGATTATGATAGGGTGAAACAACTCTTTCTATGGAGATCACAATCGAAGGGAACTGGAGTCAAAAGAAATCATGAAAGCTAGGAGCACAGTGGGGTCAAAATGATGGAGAATGTACAGGCACAATCTCCAAAGAACTCAGGTAGGAAAAGAGGAAGAAAAAGACAGAACGAGTTGCTAAACGAATGTGGAAAACTACTGATTAACTCAGGTAAGATGAAAGATCTTACCAGTTATTCCTTTACTAACCTTTCTTAATGAAGCTCACAACCTAGAATATTAGAGGCATAGGAAATAGAAGGAAACAAAGGAATCTCAGTAATAGAATTAAAGAAGAAAAACCAGATATGGTTTTTATTCAGGAGACAAAATGTTCGATGGATAAGATTAGAGAAATTCATAATAAGTGGCTAATCAAGTATGAGTATCTAGAGGTTAAAGCAAGCAACTCGGCGGGGGGGATTCTCACGCTGTGGGATCCACAAAAATTTGGAATCCTGGATGCTGAAGCATCCAGGAACTATCTTTCTTTGGTATGTCAACCTATAGGTGATAAGGAAATATACATGATCATAAATGTGTATGGACCTCAAAAGCTAGCAGACAAACTCAAGCTTCTCATCTCCCTTGAGGATCTAAGAGCAAGACACCCAAATATGCCTTGGATCATTGCAGGAGATTTCAATATGATAAGATCTCTTTCAGAGAAAAAAGGTGGTATTAGACAACTAGGAAGAGATTCGATGGCCTTCCAGAACTTCATAATGAACATGGGGCTAGTGGACATTGAAACAATAAATGGAACCTTCACCTAGAACAACAAGAGGGGAGGGGCTTCTCAAGTTGCCTCCAAACTTGATAGATTTATTATTTCAGAGGACCTCCTTCTCACAGGCCCTGCCATGATAGCTTCTATTCTGCCCTTTGGAGGATCGAATCACTGGCCTGTACAGCTAGAAGCCACCTTTATGGACACACCAAGAAACATACCTTTCAGGTTTGAAAATGCTGGGATCTTTCACCCTAAATTCACCAGTAATATTAACAAATGGTGGAGAGAGGATTTGAACATTCAAGGCACTAGAATGTTCATGCTCCAACAGAAACTCAAACACATCAAATCCAAACTTAAAGATTGGAACAAAAAGGAATTTGGTGACATCTTCAAAGCCAAAAGAGAAGCTGAGCAGAAGCTCCAGGAGATCAATCAGATCAGCATCATAGATGGCTTTACCGAGGAGCGGCAAAAGCTAACTGACTCTTTGCAAGAAGAATGGGAAGAGCGATGCTTGCAAGATGAAATTTTCTGGAGACAGAAATCAAGGATACAATGGATTAGAGAGGGAGAAAGGAATACAAAATTCTTTCATAAATCCACCATGGCTCACAGGGCACACAACAGAATCACAAAGCTCAAATATTCTCAAGGGATAGATCTTGTCTCTCACAACGATATGGAATCGGTCCTTGTACAACACTTCCGCAGTATAGTAGAGGAATCTATGGAGGATAGATCTAGGTTCATTGACCAATTCACTCAGTATATTCCTTAGCTGGTCACCAGAGAGGACAACCACAATCTTAACAAGCCAGTGTCGGAAGAGGAGGTCAATGGAGTGATTAATGAAATGCAAAATGGAAAAGCTCGAGGCCCGGATGGTTCAATGTAGACTTCTTCAAAGCCTGCTAGGAAACAGTCAAACAGGATATCCTTGAGGTTGTGGAAGACCCAAGAAAATCCAAAAAGGTTTTGAAGGCTCTTAATGCTTCCTTCATAGCTTTGATCCCAAAACAAGAAAATGCCATGACTCTAGATGGTTTTAGACCCATAACCTTATGTAATGTGGTGTGCAAAATTATTTCCAAAGTGATAGCCAATAGAATCAAGCCCCTTCTACCATCTCTCATCTCGGAGGAGCAAAGGGCTATGTGGAAGGAAGACAAATCCTCAACAACATCATCCAAGCTCATGAGGTGGTACACTCTCTCAAAAGCAACAAACAAGATGGTATGATCATTCAGTTGGACCTAGCGAAAGCCTATGACAAGCTAAGTTGGATAAGATGGGTTATGGCACTTGTCACCACGACCAATTTTTCCATACTACTTAATGGAGCTCCATCAAGAACCTTCACACCCTCCAGAGGTCTCAGACAGGGAGATCCATTCTCACCTTTCCTCTTCGTTCTCATGATGGAAGGGCTAGGCAGAGCGATCAAAATGGAAAATGCTAAAGGACGAATCCAGGGCATCAAACTCACCTTAGATGGAGCAACAAACACTCATCAACAATTTGTGGATGACACTATGCTGTAGGGCATACCCACAGTCAGGGAAGCCAGAGAGATCAAACACATCTTAAATGACTTTGCTATGGCAGCAGGCACAGAGGTAAGCCTCAAAAAATCAAAAGTTTTTTTCTTTAACACTAACATTGCTATTCAGAGAAATATTACCAGAATTCTTGGGTTTCAAAGGGAACAGCTACCTTCCAAGTATCTAGGCATACCCCTTACTGATAAACCTCTAAGAAAAAGTGTGGGAGCCAATAATAAATAAACTTCAAGACAAGGTCAGAAAATGGACATGCAGGTCACTAAATTTGGCAGGGCGCCTTGTGCTCACACAGGCGGTCTTGCAAGCAATTCCCATTTTCATGTTCTCAGCTCTTCCTGCTCCTAAAGGTATTAAGCAGCAGATCAAGAGCATACAAAGGGATTTTCTGTGGGGCAGAGGAGAAAAGAAAAAGAAGTGGGCTTTAGCTGCCTTGGATAAGATATGCAAGCCCAAAAGCCATGGTGGCCTAGGGCTGCATGACCCTGAAACCCTCAGTAGAGTTTCGGGAGCCAAACTTTGGTGGAGATGGATTAAGGAGTCAACAACTCCCTGGGCTAAGCTTTGGAAACAAAAATATGCCAAGTATTAGTAGGAGAAGGATCACATTAGAATGTCAGGGCAAATCAGGGGCTCCCATATTTGGAACCTTGCCTGGGAAAATAAAAGTATTGTTTAGCAACATAGCTTCTGGGAAATTCGAGCAGGGAACCTAGCACGATTTTGGGAGGATAACTGGCAACAGGAACCCAACCTATATAAGGATGAATTAGCAGCTCTCAAAAGCGACATAGATAACAAAGGTTTGCTTATGGTAAAAGAATTCTGGGACCAGGAAAGTAATAATGGAAAATGGAGGAATTGGAAGGATCTAGGACATAGTGATGAGAGTCCTCTGAAGGCCCAGGCAAAAGCTCTCACTTAGGATCTAGAGCATAGAAGGATTCTAGTATCCTCCTTACCTAACCAATTAAGATGGGGAAAGAACACCAAAGGTAACTTTAACCTCAAAGAAGCTAAACATGAAGTAACAGGATTTAACTATTTGAATCCTAATCAAGTCTGGAAGAAACTTGGCAAAGCCCCCACTCGATGAAAATAAAGTTATTCATCTGGTTAGTGCATCAAAGGGAAATATTAACTTAGGAGAATATCCTAAAAAAGGCTTTATTGGCCCTTCCAAATGTTACCTCTGTGGCTCACAAGAGGAGACGATGGATCACCTTCTCAACCTCTGTCCCTTCACATCCAACATGTGGGATTGGGTAGCCTCAATCTTTAGACATTTAGATAGGGATAGACTCAGAATATCCAATACTTTGAAGAATTGGAGGAACAACTTCTTAGGGAATGAAATTATTAATAAAGTCTGGATTCTAGTTCCAGGCTTTGTTATCTGGAATGTTTGGAAAGAGAACAATAGTCGGATCTTCAAAAATAAAGCAAGCAAGCCACAACACATAATTGACCAAATTTTAAGGCAGATCAAAGACACAGTAAGAATCCTATTGAGGACACTTCCTAAGGATCCTCCTCTGCCCCAAGAGGCGAGTATCATACTTCATTTGGGTCTCCAGTCCATAAGCCCATAGGGCATAATCAAGGGAGTAAGTCAAATAAATGCAGATAGTGACATTTGGCAGCCTCCTCCTTATGGTTTCCTAAAGGTTAATATAGATGGAGCATCTAAGGGCAATCCAGGGTTAGCTGGCTTTGGGGGTGCTATAAGAGATGAACAAGGTCAAATAAAGAAGATCTTCCATGGCCACTAATAACATGGCGGAGCTCATGGCACTAGAGCAATGCTTGGAAACATTGTTGGATTCAAATTCGCATAATGTTATCATTGAAGCAAACTTGGAATTGATCATTAAAGCCGCCAAGAAAATTTGTAATGGCACTTCTCTGGATAAAATATCAAAGCATTGGATGCTTTTGTAGGTCTTTCATCATATCCACTCCCACCTGCAAACCTTAAAACTATTAGCTTTGTCCATGTGAAAAGAAAAGCTAACATGTTAGCAGACCATTTGGCGAACGAAGGAGTCACCAATATGGATAGGGATTCTCGGTATGCTTGGGATTTGTTACCACCAGGAAAACTATTGGAGGATTGTCTCTGTCAGGCAGACAAAGATATGGAGCTATGGTTTCACAGGAAGGATCGAAGTGGTTCAAGAGACAGGCGGGAGGACAGGGAACACTAAACTGTCTACCCTTTTTGGGTATTGGCCGCAATCCAAAGCTCAGTATTCCATTGGATGTGTGGCAAGAGGATCGACTCTAGAAGTACCACAGCTTTGGTCGTCCATTGACCAAAACTTTATGTGGAAATTTTGATGGTGTTTGGGGTTTGGCTGAGAATCTGGGAGGAAGGCACAAGAACCATCCGATGTTCTTGATTAAAGGCTATCGCTTGGTGAAAGAGCGCATGAGCTATTTTGTGAGGCAATCGATTCTAAAACCACAAGTGGTTTATTGGGCGGGGTCCAAGTGGTATCTGGTTTTTCTAAGGAAGGCCCCGATTCCACTCTTCATGCGACATGTAGCAGCGAGAGGTGAGAGAATACCACTTTCATCAGGTGGTTATCTCTCGCGCTACTTGTCCACCTGATATCTGCGTAGACTGTTGGATCCTCGTCGGGTGATCAACGGTGTAGGTTTGATCGTGCATGTTGTTTGGTGTTTCGGACCCGAAAGAGTTTAGAAAGCTAGCCTAAAGTTTTCGTCGGGTCTGTAAGACAGGTTTATATGTGGGTTTGTAGTGGGCCCGTATTCAAAGCGTATACGTTGATCCTGGCAGGTTAGATCGTACGGTTTGTAGCTCTACAAGCTTACTGTTGTTTCTAGCTGGTCTTTGGTGGCAGTCTTGTGGACCCTCAGCGGGTCACTTGTGGCATTTTTGTGGGCCCCGGTTCTATGGACCCATCTTCCAAGGTGTTCAGGGTTTCTTTTGGTGCTCGACAGTATGACTAGAGGGTCTACTGCTTGCTTTTGTCCAGAGTGTCTGGAGGTAACTCACCAATTTTCTTGTTCGGGCTTCTCATGTTTTTGGGTGCGTGTGTTATAGACATTTTTGTGCCCTACAACTCCAAGCATGAAATGTCCATAAACCAAGGGCTCCTAAGTCCCTAAAAGTGTTGTTCTAACCCCTAAAGGAACAAGGTCAATTGATTACAGCTTCTCCCAGAAGTTCTCCATGAAAAAATACTCAGAACTAGTCAAAACTGGATCATTGCACTTGCTCCGTGGCTAGAGTGCGATGCATTGCACCTTGTACACATGGGAAGTGCGTTGCATTTCAAAAAGCCCTTCTATGGGGTGCGATGGATGAGAAAAGACAAGTGGCGGAGACAGTTTGGGAGGTGGATGATCATGGAATCTTCCAGAAACTTCTCCTGGGACACTTGCCTCTCAGAATCGCCCAAGGATGAGTAAGAGATCAATGAGATCTCCAAGTGGCATCAAGAACTATCAGAGAGAAGACACTAATAAAAAACCCAGAGGTGACTCACACCTTTGCAAATATCTATATATAGATCTCTCATCCCAGAGATCCAGAGGTTAGAGGCTGGAATTTTGCATATTGTAAGGAATTGCTGTTGGTTTCTAGAGACAAACATCAGATTGTTGGGTGATTTATGATTTGTTTGAGGTGAAGAGGGGCTTCTTTGCTGGGAGGTTGATGCTGGGTCGCAACCACCGGTTGTAACTCCTCCTGGATCTTTTCTTGTTTATCAATAAAAACTATTTGAGTTTTCCTCCATGCTTTTGTATCATTGATGCTTGTTACATTTTGTATGGTTAACTTAAATCTGATCCTAAGTTGTTTATGAATATAGATCCATGTCTTTGTATAGTGCTCTTCTTCTGTGATCTTACAGGTACTTTGTGAAGCTGGGCAAGCAAGGGAGCAGGTAGCTGGAGACTATCAAAGAAGAGAGGGATTGGATCAAAGGATTAGCACAAGACACAGGTTGGTTCTTTCTATTCCTCTCTATCTATAATTCATAAAGGAAATACAAAGGTAGTTTTTCTCTGTTTGTTTCTAAGGTAGCTGTCACACCTTAGTGGGATAGAGCAGTTCTAAATAGACACTTTTCCCGGTAACAAAATGGCGACTCCACTGGGGACATAATTAGTTTGTTTGTTTATCATTCTTTGTTTGTTTGTTTCATAAACTTATAAGTAGCATTCGAACTGCATTTGCCATAACAAATGCAAAGTAGACAACTGCTGCTTCAATCCATTCACTGGATCTGTTTATGATTTAAACAACTGATTCACAAACTATCTGATTGCCCTTGTGATAGCTCTTAGATCCTCCTTAGATCTACCCCTGATTGTTGAATTACTGATTGCTTTTTACTCGGCCAAAAACCAAGAACTGAACTGCAAACTGTGACCCGGAACCCGAACAGAGTCTCGTTTCTGGCCCAGCGCAGGTACTGTTAAGAGATTCTGAATTTCAGCGCACTTCCCGAGTGGACAACCTGCGCTGCATTTCAGATTCTCTATGTTACAGGTGCGCTGATCAGACTAGCCCTGTGCAGTTGTGGTTTCTGTGGTTCATTCTTTCCAGTTCTATTCCTGAATTTTGCTGCCTGTGATCAGTATATGTCTGTTTGAAACCCCTTTTCCTTGCTGTTATTCTGCCTCCTTTGTACAAAAGAACTGTAGATGTTTTTGTGTGTTTGTTGAGTCATTTACAGTTCTCCTTTGCAAAAGTAGCATAATCGTACTGTCGTCCTTTGATTTGAATCTGTCGCAAGTGTCGATTTCAATCGTAGGAAAGAGTTTGATTGCTGTTGATGGTTGATTATCCTGTTACTATTGCTTTTGGTCTGAATTTGTAATTTTCTAGTGTCAAGAACAAGTGTTCATTTCAAAATCGTAAGGTGTCGTAATCATCTCTGTTTTTTTGATTTCGAAAAAGAGCTTGTTTATATTTGTCGCTTGAAAAGAAATTTAGATTTGTACATCAACTTTCTTTTTAGCATCAATACTAAGAAAGTCGAAAACCAATACATGCATGTGCATTTGCATATAGACAGTCTGTTTGGCTTGATTTAGGAAAGTGCATTTACAGTGTGCTCTTTGCTCTTTGTGAAAAGATTCTGTCTTTCTTTTCCCCTAGTAGCTAGGATTTTCATGGCGCAAAAGTGATAAAAGTTTGTTTATCATCTTAGATTGCATTTTAGGAATTACATCTACATCTCGTGGTGAACCCAAAAGGCAAACTTCATAAACAAGATCAACTTAAAATAAATTCAATGAATCTAACAACGCTTTGGAACTTAACGCACAACATTTAGAAGTCTAGGCTAGAGACGTATTCCGGCGTCGTAAAGCCTGGTAACTGTTGTTCTCACTGATGGTTGGGTGATTCCTCCACTTTGAGACGATAAGTGCCAGTACGGACTTGTGCTCCCACGTACCATTGAGTATATTTTGGGAGACCCCAATAGGCTTAATCCTTTATCCATAGGAAGTCGTGTCTGCCGCCCTATCGATCGCAATGCACTGAACACAACATTCGGGAAGATTGACTGCCGTACCGTAAAAAGTATTATGCAGTTTTGCGATTGGTTTGGTAATCCCTCTACCTAGATTTCCAGAGCAGTCCCTTTCGTTCCTTTTCAGACTCCTTAACGGAAAAGGTCCATCTGAGCACTTGTCACTTCAGGCTCATTAAAAATCGAAGGAGACTAGAGTCATCTTTTGTTTTTTCTCGACTCTTAAAAACTGAAAAAACAAGTTGTGTCAAAGCGTCTAAAATTTATTTTAAATGGAATAATCATCACCTTTCCCTCGTTGATCTTCGAAGTTAGTCTCCCTTCATCGCAAGTTCTTGTAGAATCGCTAGGAAATCTTTTGGATAGACTAGATATGTCTGAACAACCGTCGACATCTAGGACTGTGTCATCCGACACAGCAGCAGCAGAACCTCCTGCTGCTACTCCAACAATGTTCGCCGGTATACCATCTGTCCCGGCAAGTTATCAACAACAAACCAGAGTCCAATCAGGGACTGTTTCGACGACATGGTCTGTTCCTATTTCGTCATCCGGATTATCATCTGGTATTTCTTATGTTGAAACTCAACAAGTTGATCCAATGTGTCTTCAAAGGCCAATCTACCCTTTAAGTACTGGATTTCCACCATATGGAGGACAGTATGCCTTTTCATTGTTCCCCCCCGGAGAACAACCATATGGGAGTTTACAACAAAGTTCAGGTCAAACTGGAATTACATCCAGCGGTTGGGTACCAATACTGCCTCAGCAACCAAGGGTTGTATATTCAATGCAACCAGTCCACCCTGTGTCGAATATTCCCACTATACCTGCTATCGTGACTGCATCGCAAGTACAAGCGCTACCTGTTGTATGTCAACCCCAAGTTTCTCAGGTTGCAATACAACAACCACTTGTCTCAACGACTCAATCACAACCTCAGGTCAGTGCCTCCTTATCTGGAGTGACTCAGGCTCAAACAAGTACTATGACTCCTCATCTTGGTCAATCATCCAGTATTGGACAACAGCAAATGGTCCAACAACCAGGGCTGGTTCAATATCAAGGACCTGAGCAACAAGTCTTTGTAAGTAATGGGCAACCACATTTCCAAAGCGGTTATCAACAACCATATTATAACGGTTATGCCCATCAACCTTGTCAAAGTTGCCAGCATCAAATACATTATGCTGGTATGCAAAGACCCACTGCTCAGGCGATTCCATCTTATCCTGGGTATGCTTCACCTAACCTGAATCAACAATTTCCCTTTGTAGCAACTCTAGAATTACCAGATCTAAACCGGCTGACAAATGATCCAATTGCTTACGCCCCTTGGTGGCCGGCGATTCCCATAAACTTCCGTCAGATATTCCTAAATTTAATGGAAATCCGGGTGAAGACCCGTCGAATCATGTGATGACATTTCATCTGTGGTGTTCATCAAACACCCTAAATGATGATTCGATTAGGCTTCGCCTTTTTCAGAGGACGTTAACTGGTCCGGTAGCAAAATGGTATATCGAGTTACCCAGAGCTTCATTTGACAACTTCAGTACCCTAGCCACAACTTTTTTAACCCATTTTCAGTTACCGATAAGGTACGAAACGGGAACGGAACTTCTTACCAATTTCAAACAAACGACGGCCACTCACATATCTGATCATATACATGAGTGGCGACGTCGTCGTAGAATGGTGAAAACGTATGTTCCTGATCATCTTTTAGCTGAATGGTTTATTAAGTCATTATTGCCTTCCATCACGAAAGATGTGGCAAAAGGGGGAGTCGTCACCGAAGAGCAAGTTATCGCTCGTGCGCAATATTTAGACTTGATTTACACTCAGTCTGGCACGCTCTACGACAAAATACCTAACGCTCCTAGACCGGATTTCTCGGTCCCTCCTCCTCCTAAATCAAACAATGACTCTCATGCCGACGATGGCGTGATTGGCGCAACAGACACGAGATCGACAAAGGCTACATCTAAAAAGGCCCGTAAGATTTCTAGTCAAAATGCAAATGAGGAACTTCTTGCCTCGGAAGTAAATTCCGTGTCGACCGATAAGGGCAAAAAACTGAAGCAACTAGGGGGGTAAGAAGAAAAAGAAAGGGAGAAAAAAGAAGCAGGATGAGTCATCTCCTCAAAAACCTTCTACAAACCCTTCTAGGCAAAGGAAACTCCCTGCGGGGTGTCATATATGCGATGAGGATCATTGGACGAGAGATTGTCCACATAAAGCTGAAGTTAAGAAACTCTTTAAGAGTTCAAAAACCTCAGCAGTATTGACTGATCCGTTTCCAAACCCGGGAACCAAACTGGTTGCTAATCAAAATGCTTCCCAATCCCAAGTGCTTATGTTGTCTATATCAAAGCAGCAAAATGATGCTTTGACAAGGAATAAAGATTACGGAAATCCACAGCTGTCGAATAACAAGGCTAATGAACAACCTAGTAGTTCGACAACAACTTTGAGCGAAGTTGTGCCACCCATCATTCCTGAACAAATGATAAAGTCGCCAAAGGGAGTAGTACACAAATCGACATTTAATCCTCGTGCAAAAATAGCACAGAATTATAATATAATAGAGGACCTGGCCCAATCGCCGTCCGCTATGTCGACACTTGAGGTACCGCAAAATTGCCTCTCCCAAGAGAAAGCTTTATTATCAGCAATAGGTGGGATTGACCCAATGGATTCCAATCTTGTGGCCTTTGATCATAAAGGATATGACCCTCAGTTACCGGCTCAACTAGCTTTCCTTGTTCAAGTGAAAACCATCAACAAAACTGTTCATCGAACAATTATTGATGAGGGGGCATCTACATGCATTATGTCGATGAGTTGCTGGAAAAATTTAGGGTCACCACCCTTGTCGCGATCGTCAACAATGTTAAAAGCATTTGATGGATGATCATACACTCCATACGGGATTTTAAGTAACTTGCAAGTTGAACTGGGGGGTAAAACAGTAGAAATTGATGTTGAAGTAATCGAAGGAAACCTCGATTACAACATCCTACTGGGAAGACCCTGGATATATGCCATGGCCGCAGTTGTGTCGACCTACTTCAGGAAGATTGCATTTGCATTCCAAGGAGGAATTACAATCGTCGACCAACAAACATTTCTCCCCAACAGTTCACAAGTTACGGGAAGCATTCCAATGATCCATGGAAGCAATCATTCGCTCCAAAATATCGGAGTAGGTCTCTTAAAAGACCCTGCCTTAATGGGTACTTTTGTCCTACCGCCTCCAAGTAATCTGGCGGAAGTGGCCACAGTGGAATATGAAATCTTCTATATCTAATGGATTTGGATTTTGAGGACGGTTCTTATCTCGTGTCAACCTCATTAAAAAATGAAACGACTCCCTTTCCAAATCGAGTCTTTGATTACGATCTCGTAAAATCAAAGTCGAGTCTTTCGAATCTCGAAGGTAAACCTTCATTCCAACCACCGAGTTGAATGCAATGAAGCTTGGGGGGCATGCACCTCGATTTGCGTTATTATGCTGGGGGCATGCAAACTTATATCGAGAAATGTTAGCACATAGTTCAAGCTCGTTAAAAAATAAACATAAGACATGAGCAAATGTTTCCACCCGCGTTTAAGCTCGTTAAAAAATGAACTATTCCCCGGTAAATAACCATAGTGAATGTAGTACTTCAGCCACTAAAGCCTTGGTCGTGTTTACACCGTCACCTCCACTTTTTCATTGGCCGATCATTCACCTCCATTTGATTGTTTACCCATTTTGAGGAACAGCTACGAAGAGTGATTTCACTAGCCATCCTTGTGACACTGCCGTGATTGGAAAATTCCAAACCTTACCTGGAATCAGCTGCTACTCGTTTTATCACTCGTTCCTCAAAAGACGAGTCTCATTTAAGCTCTTTTCAACTGACTCGTAAAATATGAAAAGATTGCCGAGCCATTGGCCTCTCTAGCTCGTTAAAGGGACAGGAAGTGCTATCCCTCCTCTAGATTTTAATCTTTTTGGACCTGAGGGATTATTACACAAAAAGATCGAGCGCTTGTTTTGTTCGGCTCGTTAAAACTATCGAAAATTCATCCCTTCTGTATTGTTTTATACTTTTTCGGACTTAAGGGATTAGATGACGAAAAAGGAATTTTGGAGTTACCTTTACGTTCCTTTTCAGACTCTCTAAAATTGAAAAGGACCGAGTTGTCTTTGTCGTTAGACTCGTTAAAAGGATTAATAGCGACAAACTTGTCTTTAGACGAGAACGAGTTTCACTATCGCTAGGCTCGTTAAAACATAGTGATGGGTTTGCCCGAAGGGCAAATTATAGAACAAGCATATGTTATCCTCCTCAAGCTTGACAAAAATAAAGAGGTACTGGTCAGCAATGACTGGGGAAAAATTGTGAAGAAAACTCAAAGAAACTTTATTGGTAGCAAGTCGCTCTTGAACATGACACTTCCACTCCGTGTCCGAGTCGGGTTGGGTTGTTTCATTCATCGGTCACATCACCATGGTCACGCCATACCATCCACATTTGGGGTTAATGCTACCAATCCATCACATCAGTGTCGCCGATATGTTCAAGAGAAGTCATTCAGTGAATTCACCTGTGTCTCACCCACTACCATACATTATACTCCATTCTTTCATGACCGCCACCCTGAACCTTATATCACCAGATCGTTTTCACATCCATTAAAATCATTTGCTCCGTTCCGTGTCATTGATGTGGGATTCATTAAGGCCCTCCTGTGACGGATCACTTCTTGTCGACATCAGCTCATTATACAAGAATTTGATCTAGGGACACCCCATTCAGTACTTTGAAGCTTGCATGCCTCAATGGCAAGTTTCTCACTTTCGGCGACAGGTTTACATCAATGGCCTTCGACCGAAAGATTTTGCGTGGTGTTCGACGCCAAGTCCTTTATTCACACCACGTGAATTGTACTGCAGTACCTTGAGGGTCATTATCATTATCGGTGATTCCTCTCGCGCTTGTTAACAGTTTACATCATTGACTGGTAATCAAGCGATGTCTTTCCATGTTCGACTTCAGAACATTTCTCACATGGATCGACTTGTACTTCGAGGGAAGATCGGACGAGATTGAAGACCTCGGATCTAGTTTCATCCATCTGGGCTGCAATATATATTCAGGGAAAATAAAGACATTAAATGTACATCATTGCTGCACAGATAATCATCCACCCAAAAGGATGATGGCTCTATCAGAATCATCAGTCTACACTCAGATGATTGTCTGTCCTATGTACATGAAAATGAATTTATAAAGCTGAGCATGGGAATGCCCGCCTCAGCTAGATCATGAAAACAATATGAAGATAATGTATTGTATTGTATCTTATTACAGGTCTCCTCCCAGCATTGAAAGAACTTCAGATCCTCATAATAAAGCATTTCACCCAACACCAAAAGGTTAACGGCCTCATACTTTAGGGGGCAACTGTTATAGACATTTTTGTGCCCTACAACTCCAAGCATGAAATTTCCATAAACCAAGGGCTCCTAAGTCCCTAAAAGTGTTGTTCTAACCCCTAAAGGAACAAGGTCAACTGATTACAGCTTCTCCCAGAAGTTCTCCATGAAAAACTACTCAAAACTGGTCAAAACTGGATCATTGCACTTGCTCCATGGCCAGAGTGCGATGCATTGCACCTTGTACACACGGGAAGTGCGTTGCATTTCAAAAATCCCTTCTATGGGGTGCGATGGACGAGAAAAGACAAGTGGCAGAGACAGTTTGCGAGGTGGATGATCATGGAATCTTCCAGAAACTTCTCCTGGGACACTTGCCTCTCAGAATCGCCCAAGGATGAGTAAGAGATCAATGAGATCTCCAAGTGGCATCAAGAACTATCAGAGAGAAGACACTAATAAAAAACCCAGAGCTGACTCACACCTCTGCAAATATCTATATATAGATCTCTCATCCCAGAGATCCAGAGGTTAGAGGCTGGAATTTTGCATATTGTAAGGAATTGCTGTTGGTTTCTAGAGACAAACATCAGATTGTTGGGTGATTTATGCTTTGTTTGAGGTGAAGAGGGGCTTCTTTGCTGGGAGGTTGATGCTGGGTCGCAACCACCGGTTGTAACTCCTCTTGGATCTTTTCTTGTTTATCAATAAAAACTATTTGAGTTTTCCTCCATGCTTTTGTATCATTGATGCTTGTTACATTTTGTATGGTTAACTTAAATCTGATCCTAAGTTGTGTATGAATATAGATCCATGTCTTTGTATAGTGCTCTTCTTCTGTGATCTTACAGGTACTTTGTGAAGCTGGGCAAGCAAGGGAGCAGGTAGCTGGAGACTATCAAAGAAGAGAGGGATTGGATCAAAGGATTAGCGCAAGACACAGGTTGGTTCTTTCTATTCCTCTCTATCTATAATTCATAAAGGAAATACAAAAGTAGTTTTTCTCTGTTTGTTTCTAAGGCAGCTGTCACACCTTAGTGGGATAGAGTAGTTCTAAATAGACACTTTTCCCGGTAACAGCGTGGTTCAGAACTTTGGTTGCCCAGCTACCTGTTGAACTCTCACAGAGTTGGTGTGGCTTCTTGTAAATTATGTATTATTGGCTAGATTAATAGAAGGTCCTACTCTTACTTGATAAAAAAAATAAGCTCCTCTACATGTTTTATTAATGTAGATCTTTTCTCTTTTATTTGTAGTTGCATTTGAATTATTTGGTGATGCCTTTACTTCCTTTTGCTACTTAACAAGAAATTGCCATGGAAACCCAAACACTAGAAATTTGACTGAAACCATAAACTCACAACTTGCATAAAATCTCATTAAAAATCACAACATGAGGAACAATGAGAAATGCAGCAACCAAAATCTAGCTTTATTATATAAAGATAGATGGTAATACAATAGCTGGGAATGACCCTGCAGTCTCCAAACTGAAACAGAAAAACAATCACTACACCTGTGGATTCTGAATGAATCCACCAAGGGGAGATGGGTGCTCGCCCAATCTCTCTAAATCACCCGAGGGTTTTTGTCCTAGGGCTACCAATGGAGTAGAGAACCACGTTCTCAACCTCTCATACAAGAAACAATATCAACTCCAAGACGTCCCAAATGATCTTCTCCTCCTCCTTTTATAGAACTAATGGATAGATCTCCAAGCCTCTAGAAGCATCTTATTTTATTATTTAATTATTATTCTAAAAGCTCCTCCATTGACTTTATCTTAAATGGCCCCCCTTTTATTTTATTTTATTTTACTTAAGTCACTTTTGGCCCCTTTCCTCTAATTAATTATTTTTCCTTAATTAACGTCATTTTTAACTAAGGAAAATGGTAAATCACCCACCATACTCTCTTCAGCCATTAGAAGTCACTTCTCAACATCTCATCCTATTCTGGTTCCAACAAGCTATTACAATGAGGTGTTCCATCAATTATCCTCTCTAGAATGCCACCTCAAGTATAATTAATTAAGTTATGCAGATAATAACTTTGTTTTACGAGAATTATCAGAAAGTCACAGAACCAAAAAGGAGATGTGTGGAACTGCTCATAATGATGAATATGCCAAGCGAATGCCATCGGACCCCATAAAAACTCCTCAAAACTCCATTGGAACCCCTGATGACATAAACCTGCTCCATTGACATGGCCATCCCATGCCCTGGAAATCCACCCTGGCTGTACAATGAAGAAGCATAAAAATGGGGACATTATAGTCCTCCCGCCCCAAGATTGCTTGCCCTCAAGAAATCCAAATTTGTGGACCAATCTAGTGGCCCAACGCAACTAAGACCCAATTCCCGGATCCCATATGAACCTCTGGTACACGTCATGCCTCCAAGCTATTGAAACATGACTGGATCGTCCAATACTTGGATCCCATGACCATCTTTAACTCAACCTACTACTAGTAGATCCACCTGGATCCCAATGCCACCAAGAAAGAGCATCAATGCTCCATGGCTCCTGTTGTGATATAGCTCCGGCTGTGAATGTTGCCCCACCAACTGCATACCAGCTCATCACCTCTTTCCAATCCAACCTCGAGCATAGGCCAAGGTCATCCCCACTCTACTGATGCAGGGATAATGCTATGGAAGCACTGGTGAACTGTCGATCCACCTCCCACTGCTCACTAACACATATAGTAACCTCCTCACCTAAGTGCCCCAAGGGTAACGCTCATCCTCCATCCTGGGCTCAACATGAGCCACTAGCTGACTCTCCAAAAATGGCTCATCCCGCACACTGTGCATATTGTCCTCCTCATGTCCTTGCACCTCTGAGTGATCTTCATGCTGGGCCACCACCAATGGCTCATTTATGAAATCCTCCTGAGTGTCTTCTCTTGGGCTTTCTTTATGCATGGAATCAAATTGTTGCTCACCATCTGCAATCATCAAACATAGAGGCAAAGGTAGGTTGATATCACACAACTGTTCTTGCTCCTCAAAGGTGTTTTCATGCAAGTTAAAGCATTCTACATGCAGCTCATGCTCAAACATGGGCCCTTCATTTCTTTGTTGACTTGAGTTTTTTGTCATTCCTCGCTCTTCTTTAGTTTTTGCTTCTCAGTCAGTTTTACATGTGTGATATGCTGTCAACGCTCCTTGACATGTGAAGCATATATGCTCTCTCCTCATTTGATTTCGGCTCTGCTTTGGGATCTCTTGAGGCTGCTTCTGCTTTGGTTCCTCGTCCTTCCCAAATCTGAAACCACCCAAAAATATTCTCATAAATTTCTCCTGGCGATAGGGTCAACAATAAGGGCTGTGAGCTGTCTCAGTGACTCATCCATGAGCCAATAAATTTTAAAATTTCAAGCTCCCCTGCTGTTGCAAAGGCCTAACAAAATAACCCAAATAATTAATTCATAATGCCCAGAAATTATGTTGTTGCTGCTGAAGATGAACTGGTGTTTTTTCCCTCAATACTACTCCAAAAATTATGAAAATTTAACCTGAGGCTTCTCACATCAAACCCATAAAAACCCAGAAATGGTTTGGCTTAAATCCAAGCCAAGATCAAACTCACTAAGTGGTGTGAATTACTTAATTTACTGATAAAACGAAATGATTAAGGAACACTGATTTATAGCCCGCATACCACTCGGAAAATTATGAAATTTTATCCATGAGCTCCTCTCATAAAACCTTGGAAAACCCAAATTTTTTTTGGGTAGATTCCAAAATATACAGAAAGCCCCAATTTAGTACAAGTTTCCTACTCCGCCCAACTCTGCACATAGCTCTAAATAAGATAAATTAATATCACAATGATCCACCTCTTCAATCCATCAAATTCACTGAAAAATCACTGGCAACAACAATCTTGCACAAAAATAAAAGTTCTACAAAAATGATGACTTTGGCACTTCCAAAATAAACCCTCGAATACTTAAAACTGAAAACTTGAACCTGCAGACTGAGCCAAGTTCGATGCTCTGATGCCACTGTAATGTCCCAAATGAAGGAAATTTGGAACAAACCCTTCAAATCAAATTATCTAGCACTTAACAAGAAAATGCCATGGAAACCCAAACACCAGAAATTTGATTGAAACCATAAACCCACAAATTGCATAAAATCTCATTAAAAATCACAACATGAGGAATAATGAGAAACGCAGCAACCAAAATCCAGCTTTATTATATATAGATAGATGCCAATACAATAGCTGGGAATGACCCTTTGGCCTCCTAATTGAAACAAAAAAACAATCAATACACCTGTGGATTATGAATGAATCCACCAAAGGGAGATGGGTGCTCGCCCAATCTCTCTAAATCACCCGAGGGTTTTCGTCTTGGGGCTACCAATGGAGTAGAGAACCACGTTCTCAACCTCTCATACAAGAAACAATATCAACTCCAAGACGTCCCAAATGATCTTCTCCTCCTCCTTTTATAGAACTGATGGATAGATCTCCAAGCCTCTAGAAGCATCTTATTATATTATTTTATTATTATTCTAGAAGCTCCTCCATTGATTTTATCTTAAGTGACCCAGGTTTTATTTTATTTTATTTTACTTAAGTCAATTTTGGTCGATTTCCTCTAATTAATTATTTTTCCTTAATTAATGTCATTTTTAACTAAGGAAAATGGTAAATCGCCCACCATACTCTCTTCAGCCACTAGAAATCACTTCTCAACATCCCATCCTCTTCCGCTTCCAATGAGCTATTACACTGAGGTGTTCCATCAATTATCCTACCTGGAATGCCACCTTAAGCATAATTAATTAAGTTATGTAGATAATAAACCTATTTTACATGAATTATCAGAAAGTCACGGAACCAAAAACAAGATGTGTGGAACTACTCATAGTGATAAATATGCGAAGAGAATGCCATCGAACCCCATAAAAACTCCTCAAAACTCCATCGGAACCCCTGATGACATAAACCTGCTCCACTGACCTGGCCATCCCTTGCCCTGGAAATCCACCTTGGATGTACAATGAAGAAGCATAAAAATGGGGACATTATAGAAGAAGCAAACATAGATTGTTCAGGGGGGGAGTAATAATGAGAGGGGAACAAATGATAAAAAAGTTTTTAAGGGTTTCACCACGGTTTCACAATTTTGTTGGGAGGTAATATGATCAATTTAAGTAGAGATATATCTTTGCCTATGAATATCCTAGACAAGAGTATTGGCTAATTTTTTGTGAAATTTAGTAATTTCAAAGGAAACATCATTAGCATATTTAAACATAAGAATTCAATATCTAAGTTTGATTCCTAGGTGGAATGTGCAAGGGATGATGGTCCAATAGAGGATTCAGAATTAAAATAGTCAATACTATATACAACTTTTTGATTACTATTAGGAAAAAAACAAGGCAGGGTACAAAAACATTAGAATTGTTTTGATCACACATTGACCCAACACACAAAAGGAATTATGGATAAGTGTAGTTTCAATAACCTCTCTAAATTGGTAGTTAACTATTGAGGGAACTATATATACTTTAGGGATGGAAATGTTGGTGAATCAAAGAAGCATTTCTCAACACAAGAGGATCATGTTCACATAGAGACCGAATGAAAATTGGATGATAAAGGATTATATTTCACCTATTCTACTACTCATGATGTAGTGGTGTAATTTTAAGAAATAGGTTTTAGAAAGACATTGTTGTGTTCTTTGTTTGTTTTCAATAATCTAAGTGTTTTTCACCTCTCATATAAATGCATTCATAGTCCTTAATGGAGTGAAAGAAAGAACACAGAGGCTTGTTAAAATGGAATTCCTAATGCCAATTGATGAGCCTCATAATTGTTATCTTTTTACACACTTTACCTATTATTAATTCCTTTTCACTAACCTATAGCCCTATATTAGTCCATTCTAATATTGATACGAGGGATTTTTATATAAAGTGTTTTTGTTAAAATTCAAAACTAGGGCCAAATTCCACTTTGAACAACTCATTTGATGGAGATGATGATTTCATTGAATTCCTCTTTTTGCGAGGACCAAAATCGACCTAAAGATCATCAAACTTCAACAAGCAGAAATGTGTTTTTTAATTTATGCTCACACATATTTAAATTGTCAAGGTTTGCCACATCATCATGTAGGCACATGAAGCCCAATGGATGTGTCTCTTGGCCCTTAACGATTTGTATAAATATAAGAGACCCCCATCCTCATTTGGCACCTCACTCACTCACACATTCTTCTCTCTCATCATTTGATTGGTTCATATAGATTATTGGGCATCTCTTTTCCTCACACATGTGGTAGTAGAAGGAAAAATTGCTGGACAAATTACAGGGACGAAATTTCAGAGATTGTTGTAGATTTGACTAGTGTTGACCAGGGGTGGTTTGACCTCCTTTGACTGTAGTTTTTGTGCTTGAATTTCATTTTTGGCAGGTAGCATTTTGTTTACTTTGACATCAAACATTTCACATGTTTGACAAAGTTTGATGATTGTTTTCAGGAATATTTTGGGCTGATTTGACCACCTTATCATGCCGAGTTTGACTAGGCATGACTGAGCTACTTTGAGGGCATTTTTCTACTGCTTTGACCAATGTTGACTTTCTGGTTAGGGGTGTTGACTGTTGCAGAATATTCAAATCTAACAGGGCTGATTTAATCATCATTTGGCAAGTCAATTTTGACATTATTGTACTCTCTGTCTCTACTGAACATTTGATATAATAATAAGAATAATTGATCAAAGGGTTTTCCCCATATTGGGGTTTTTCCTTGACATCTGTCAAATCTGGTTTCCTCTTCGCTTAGCTTGTCTTCTACTTTTATTGTTCATGTTCTATCTATAGTTGTTGTCATTGTGATTTATGGTTAATGTGATTGCTATTAGAAAACTAAATTGGAAATTGTCATTGGGTTGCTAAAGGAACATTGAAGTAATTGTGCTAAACATAGAACATACCATTATTAACTAAAATTAACATGGTAATAGAGCCTAGGTGAAGACAAAGCCCAAGCAAAAGAGAGAAAAAAAATCACTAAGAGAGATCTATTGGACAAATATCAATGGCTTCTACATCTTACTTCAAGACTAAGGACAAGCTCAATGATAAATTTGACTATCATGCATGGAAGATGACTTTGGACCTCACTTTGGAGGAACATGAAGTATTAGACTATGTGTAGGGAAAGTGGCGGAGCCTCCTTCAAATGCACTGACTGCTGTTAAGATGAAGTATAGAAAAGGTGAGTTCAAAGCAAAGAAAATTTTGGTTGACTCTATTCAAAAGCATTTGGTTGCCTATATTTCTGATTTGGGATATTCTAAGGAGATATAGGATAAGCTGTGTTATCACTCAGTAATTTCCCAAGGTTAAAGAAAGAGATCACCGAGGTAGCCACAAACCACTTTTGGAGCATAGGCTATAGCTAACCTAGGCTCAAAGAGGACTCTCTCTGTATGATTTAGCTTTGTTTGCTGGGATTTCAGGCTAGTTATGAATGTTCAGGGGGTTTTTGATTTGTATTGAAGATTGGATGGTGGTATCCTTAAAGTAGATGGATAGAATGATGTCTTTAGACCATTGGGCTATGGAGTCAACAAAAGGGCGGCATAACTGGATCAACTCACTAAAGGGAATGTTCAAAGGGCAAGATAGCAGAGGAGAGTGCAGGTCTTTGGGCCAGAGGGGTGAAAAGGTTTGAATCAGGGTGAGAGAGCAATTAAGAATTCTCAGACTGAGACTTAAAAGAGGAACATAGGGTAATTGTAAACAAAGGGCAATTAAGAATCCTTTGCTATAAATTATAAAGGGACAACCTAAACTAAGGAGCAATTAAGAATTACTTAACATAGATATCAGTAGAAAACATTTATATGCCTAACTGTTAAAACATAGTGTAATTAAACAAATTCTGAGATAATACTCCAGTTATAGCATTTAGATTCTAAAATACATTAAAGATTGTGGAAAAACTTTAAGAAAGATAACAACAACATGAGAAAATACTTGTCTGCACTTCGCTCAACACATGAATCCTTTGAAATATCTTGTCTTTATTCATCAATCCAGCTTGCTGGCTTAGTCAGTGATCCAATAGCTTTACAGTCTTTTGATCAAGAAGTCTATAGAGATGTATAAGAATCCACCCTACATACTTCGAATTGTGAAGTATTTATACAAAAGTTTTATTACAAAATATCTCAAACTAACTTGAGATTTAATCGAGGAAATCAAAATATCTTCTTGCAAGAAGATAGAGACAACTATTGAACTACTTTTAGGTTGTCCCATTTACTGTGGTACTGCTAGCCTTTATGGTTTGGTTTTAGCCCTTTATGCTCTTTGCTGTTTGGACTTTTACGCTGGAAGCTTCATTCACTTCAGGCTTTCATTTGATACTCTTTTACACTGATACTCTTTGACTTTGATGACCTGTCAATATCCTTTACCGTGTTTTTATTTTTAATGTACATTTTAACTATTTATTGTGTGTTTCAATAGTAAATTATTTAGTTTTCATGTGTATCAAGATCTAGTAGTTGGATATTGGTCAAGTTTCTATATTTTTTCTCTGTTTGTCTTCTAACTGTATACTCTATTTGGTTCCTCTGTTTTGACAGTTAATGCTTATGTGTGAATGTTTTCTTCTGTTTTGTGCGTAAATGACTTCTTCTTCTTAATATAGGCTTTTGAATAGGTTTTCTGTCGAGTCTTGGAGTAAACAAGTTTTGTGACTAGTATCAAAATTGTTTATCTAAGCTCTGTTGTTTTGCCAATTACCTGCAAAATACAACAATTATTAAGAGAACACAGGTCGGAAGGAAAGGCAATTAATGGTTTTTTTGCACAGGAATTTCTGGGGAAGGAGTTGTGGCAATTTTTTGAAAGTAATCGGAGGTCGAATTGTGTTGCAGAGGTTTAGGGTGGCACCGGGGTTTAATGGGTTTTACTGTGAAACAGGGCAAAAACCATGTAAACAAGGGTTTTCATGGTTTTAAGTTTTAATGGGCAACTTTTTAAATTTGGCGCGGAAATTCATATTATGAACAGTAGGTGGTTTATCGGGTTGAGCGAGGAGGCAGTATTGGAGGCCATCGCACTGCTTATGAGATTTGGGCGGTATCTAGGAGGGGTCACCCAATCTACCCAGTGATTGACACGTAACCTTTGGGGTTTGGGGGAAAACCGCTTTATTGGGCGGGTAACGATCGCCATCGGGCGCGACCGATATGGTTGTGGACTGTTGGATGAGGGGGATGGTGATCGGAGGACAATCAGGCAAGGGAGGTGCGCTGGTGATAAAAGCATGGGCTTCGAGGGGGGGGGGGCAGGGGTTTTAATTATAGTGGATTGTGATTATTTAAGACTTAATCACGGGTTTAAAATGATCGGGCGGGGCTTAATGAAGGTTTAAATTAACTTCAGGTAAAGGTCATGCATTGGGTGAGCCCGATATGGCTGTGCATCGTTGGATTTGGGCATAGATGATCGGACGGTGGTCGAGTGGTGAAATAGCATGAACGAAATGAACTGAGGCTTAAGGGGTCCCAGGACCTTAATCATGGCGGATTGGGATGTAGTCAAGGATAGATATAAGATTAAGTTGATCAGAAGGTTTTTTAACGAAGTGGGACCATGGGTTTAAACGGAGGGATTTTCTTAACTTTACCGAGGGTTGGTGAGTTAAGAGGGGTTCGTCGGGATATGGGGGAATTGTATAGTTTTTATTAAAACTAAGGGTTGGGGGTATTTACTTATGGGATTTAATTAATATATGGGAAAAGGTTTTTATCGGGAATTATATAATAAAGTTAATAATTAATATGAAATGTGATGGGTGGAGTGGATATCCCCCTAAGCATAATGTAAAGTGTAATATTTGTACTTACGCTTTATACTTAGGATAAAATGTTTTTTGTGGGTTTTTGAGTGAAATAGGATTTACATGGGGGTTTTCACTTTTCCTAGGAAAATGGTGTTTAACCTTAGGAAAAGGGGTTTTATTAGGGAAATGAAGGGGGAATGAATTTTATGAAGGGGATTCTAGCACTTGATGTCCATAAGCCATTAAGCCGAGGGTCCGGTCCCACCAAAAGTCAAAGAAATGCTCTGAGCCTCTTTGACTTGAAGGATTTAAAGTACTAGAACATACTTGTGGATAGGAAATTAGTAAGTAAGAGGAAAATGAATGAGGGGGAGTTAATCACATTAACTTGTAAACCTTTGCTTTTTCTTCCATAGTTGATCATACATATTGAAATATGTGTCTAAGCCTGATGCATGTGTTTTGATCCAATCAACTTTGTAGTTCAACAACCTTTCTTCTACTTACCCATTTCTTACCCTAACATGTTTTCTTCATTTCTTTGGGTGCATTTAGGCTAGAAAACCCTTATCCTATCTTTTCTTTTATAAAACAAACTATCTATTTCTAACCTTATATCATCCAAGGGCTCAGATTAAGCTTATGAGCTCCTTTTATTTCTCTACCTATCTATGATCTGCCAAGATTAAACTGTTTGGTTAGATTTTATTCTCTAACTATAAACATAAAATTCAAAGCATGAAATAATCAAGATTAAACAGTTTGATTACCATGGATTGTGGCACGAATAACAAGTTGCACACAATCATTATTATGCATAAAAGTAAATAGTAGTGGCATTTAGACTTGCACAATTTCATGGTCTATTTTTGTTTTTGGAGTTCATCTATTTTCATTTTTTGACCTTCTCTTATTCTTTTTGTCCTTTGATTTTTCTTTTAGGACATACCCTCTTTACATTTTTTAGTTTTTTTAATATGGAAAACATTTGAAAAAAGCAAAGGTATGTACAATATTACAAGGCTTAACCTTAGTCATTAAAAATTATGACTCCTATTGTTATAAGAACCTAACAAGCTGGTTGGGATGTTCAAAGTGAACAATGAAAATCAAATCCTCTTTCTCAAAAACAAGTTGAAGGATATCACGATGGATAAAGGGGAGTCTATTCAATCCTACATCATGAGAATAACTCAAATCAAGAATGACTTGCTATTTATTGGAGAAGTTATTCTTGACAGGGAGCTCTCTCTGATTTCTCTTGGAGGTCTCCCAAGACCATGGGATGTATTTGTCAACACCATTCTCAACAATGATAGGATACTTGGTTTTGATGAGTTATTGGCTAGAAACACTCAAGAGGAGACTAGGATGATGGAGAGAGGCAAGAATTCAAATGTAAATGAACCTACTTCTTTCTCCACTCATGCAAAAAGGAAGAATAATGTTAATTTGAGGAGACAGGGTCAAGGATCCAAGAAGAGATTCAAAGAAGAAAAAAAAGGAAGGTTCTACAATTGCAACAAGTTCATCCACTATGCTAAAGAGTGTCCCAACAAGAAGAATTCTCCAAGGGATGATGACAAAAACAACTACAACAATTTCAAAGACAATGGAAATCAAAGGAACAATAGGTTCAACAACAAACGGAATGCTCCCGCTATTTGAAATAGAAATGTTAAACCTCCAAAAAGGATGAGGAATGCCAGGTATGATGAAAGTAATGCTGTAGAAAATGAAGATGATTTTTATCTTTTTTCCGCTCTATCTAATGCCTCTCCTCCAGATACTTTGGATTGTTGGTTGATTGATAGCAGAGCCTCAAGTCAATTCACTGGGTACAAGGAGGTCCCCCCAAATTTGGCTGAAAATAAGACTAATTTGAAAATCACACTTGTAGATAATGCCACCTACCCTGTGAAAGGGATAGGTACTGTCACTCTTCACTTAAATCAAGGTCAAACCATTCATCTACAAGAAGTATTGTATGTGCTTGATTTGAATAAGAACCTAGTGTCTATGTCTACAATGGAAGATAAAGGCTTCAAGGTAGCATTCGTCGATGGAAAGGTACGTATTTGACAAAGAAACCCTAAAGATGCATTTACTCTTGGATTTAGGGTTGATGGTCTCTATCAAGTTGGAGGATTCCATTGGGAGTTTTGGCAGGGACACATGTATGCAGATTGAAGAAAGCCCTCTATGGCTTGAAGCAAGCCCCAAAGGACTGGTATGAGAGGATTGATAACTATCTTATTAATTTGGGATTCACGAGGAGCTATGTTGATCCCAACCTATACTTCGAGATTGAAAAGGAGATGCTCCCATTTTGGTCCTTTTATGTTGATGATCTCTTTTTGAAAGGTGTCGACCCTCATATTTATCAATGCAAGAGGAAGTTGGATTTCAAGTTCAAGATGAAGGACTTAGGATTGATGCACTACTTCCTACGCTTGGAGGTTTGGCAAAAGTCAAGTGAGATTTTTCTTTCTTAAGGAAAATGCATTGTGAAGATGCTAGAGAGATGTGGGATGGTGGATTGCAAGTCTGTCTACTCCAATGGAACTCAACTTCAAGAAGCCATGTGGAAGTGTTGTCGGGCTCGAATTGGAAAACCATTCCAAGTATCGACAACTTATGGGGGCCCTGATGTTCTTAGTAAACTCCCGACCAAACATATGTTTTGCTGAGAATACGTTTAGTCAATTTATGGTTGAGCCTCACCATATACATTGGATTGCTGCTAAGAATCTCTTAAGATATCTCCGTGGTACAATCAACTATGGGCTGAGATACACTACCAGAAATTTGAGGCTACATGGATATATCGATGGTGACTAGGGTGGTAGTGTGGTGGATAGAAAGAGCATGTTAGGATGTTGCTTCCCATTGGGATCTACTTCGATTTCATAGATGAGAAAGAAGCAAAAATAGGTTGCTTTGAGCATTGTCAAGGCCGAATATGTTGCCGCTAGTATGGCCTATTGTGAAGTTGTTTAGTTGAGGAAGCTCTTCAGTGAGCTATTTGAGCATGTGTTGGATACCACCATGATCTATTGTGATAACCAAATTTAGATTTGCATTTCAGAGAATCTTGTGTTCCATAACCACTCCAAGCACATTGATATTAGGTACCATTTTATCCAGGATATGGTACAACGAGGAGAAATAAGGCTCCAACACATTAGGACTGATGATCAAGTTGTAGACATCCTCACGAAGCCCTTAGGGAAGGTCAAATATTAGCCTTCTGAGAGAGATTGGAGTCATGGAAGGATCTTCTCATGAGGGTCCCACTTGAGTTGGACATTGAGATTTTGGAGCTCCTGGGGCTTGGGTTACTTCTTGGAGCTATGAATGACCATAGGGTGAGTGGTTCACCTTCCCCTATAGGTGCGTTGTGTATAGGATGAGTGTTTCACCTTCCCCTATGATACCCCATGATGGTTTACATGTGTGTAGGGTGAGTGGTTCACCTTCCCCTACAATTGATGACACATGTGTATATGAATCAGATGAGTGGTTCAAATTCTCCTATGGCATATGAGTAGGATGAGTGGCTCACCTTCTCCTGCAGATGCCCCAAAATACATCCTACCCATGTAGTCCAGGACTCATGAGAAGTACCTCTCATCTGGCCAATCAATTGGGAAAAGAGGATAGGGACCATAACAATATAGATGGATGCATTATGTACTGCTGTACTCCTTATGTCTAGGATGCATGGTGTTCAACGACTTGATCTGGGATCAAGTTTGATTGGGGTTCTACCCTTGGACTGACTTTTGTCAGTGGAGAGTGGTAAGGTCTTGTGACTCACTCTTGATCAATTCTTTTGCATTATCTATATCAACGTTTAGAAGAGAAGAGACGAGATGTAGAGATGGTACATGATGGCATGATGATTGATGGATTAGAAGGTGGAATTCTCCCTAGTTGAGAGGGAGTGTTAAAATTAGAAACTAGGGCCAAATTCCACTTTGGAAAACTCATTTGATGGAAATGATGATTGCGCTGAATTCATCTTTCCGCGAGGACCAAAATTGACCTAAATATCATCAAATTTGGACAAGCAAAAATGTGTTTTTGAATTTATGCCCACAAGTGTAGATTGTCAAGGTCGACCACATCATCATGTAGGCTCATGAAGCCCAATGGACGTGTCTCTTGACCCTAAATGATTTGTATAAATATAAGATACCTCCATCCTCATTTGGCACCTCACTCACTTACACCTTCTTCTCCCATCATCTGATTAGTTCATACAACTTATTGGGCATCTCTTTTCTGTACACATGTGGCAACAAAAGGAAAAATTGCAGGACAAATTACAGGGCCGAAATATCAGAGACTATTGTAGGTTTGACCAACGTTGACCAGGGGTGGTTTGACCTGCCTTGATTGCAGTTTTTGCGCTTGAATTTAATCTTTGGCAAACCGCATCTATTAGCATAGGAAATGAGGCATTTTGTTGAGTTTGACCGCAGATATATCACAGGGTTGACTACAGGCCTGATTGCAGAGTTGACCATAGAGCTTGACTAGGTGTGACCATTATTTTCAATACTGTTTTAGGCTGACTTTGACCACCTTATTAGGCCGAGTTTTACTGGGTATGACTGAGCTGCTTTGAGGACATTTTGTTGCCACTTTGACCAACGTTGACTTTATCATTAGGGCTGTTGACTGTGGCAGAAAGTTTCAGATTTTACAGCGCTGCTTTAATCATCATTTGTCAAGTCAATTTGGATTTTATTGTACTCTCTCTATGCTGAACATTTGATATAATAATAAGAAGGATTGATCAAAGGGTTTTCACCATCTTGGGGTTTTTCCCTGGCTTCCGCCAAATTTGGTGTCCTCCCATCTTGGCTTGTCTTATGCTTTTATTGTTCATGTTCTATCTACAATTACTATCAATGTGATTTATGGTTAATGTGATTGCTATTGGAAAACTAAATTGGCAATTGCCATTGGGTTGCTAAAGGAACATTGAAGTAATTTTGCTAAGCATAGAACATACCATTGTTAACTAAAATTAATAGTTTTCCATTTCATTTTCTTAGTATTTTATATGAATTTATGATTAAATATTAAAATAATATCATATTTGCATTTATCTTTGACTTAATTGCAAAGATGATGTGCTAGACAAATTGTTGTGTAGGTTGTAATTTTGTCATAGGGGATGCTTTGATTACAATTGTTGTAACTCCCATTGCTACAACTCCAACTCACATAGTTTATGCAACTCTAGTCCACATTATTGTTACAACATAGGAATTACATTGCAACTCACAGAACCGTGAGTCAACACTGAAACTATGAGACAACGAAACCTTGAGTTGATGTTGTTACATAGTTGTTATTCTATTATTTCAATTGGGATCAATATTAGACATGATTAATTGAGTTGTTAATAATTATTTTGGAATTATGTATGAGTCGTTTATTGTTTGCTAATTATTAGCAAACCATATGAGAAACTTGTGGATCTCATTTATTGGTTGTTTTTTTTTTAAACAAATGTTATGTATAAAAGGAGTTTCTCTTTCATTTCATGAAGAGGACTCTTAGAGAATTGTCCAAATCATAATGAAATAATTTAATTATTAAGATTTTATTTTAATTATAGTTTATATTTCTATAGTTTATGATTTGATTAATTAATTTAATATATTCCATTTTTCATATCTATTGGATTAATTAATTTGTTTTATTTATTTTTGCACGTTTATTTTCTCTGCATATTTACGAAAGATTAATATATTTTAACTATTATAGTTAATTAAATTAATTCATGTTGTCAATGTAACAAGTGTTGGTAAATATCAACACTTTGTTCTATGGAGGCAAGGCCCACTCCAATAGAACAAAGTGTTGTATGATTTAGGTAGTTCTCTTTTCTAGTTGTGTAAATTAACTCCTAAGTTGTTTATTTTCATATAATTTGTTTTACCTACTTTTGTAATTAATTTCTGGTTGTGTGATTTTATCTACTCATGAAATTAATTATTTGAGCATCAATTTACTTATGCAATTGACTATTCATTTTCCATGCTTACATTTCAGACTATTTTGCATTTGTTTATGTTGTTGAATAAATATGCTCAACACAATGATTACATTTGTTGGTCGTAGTAAAAACATGGAGCATCTTGGCAAGGATTAGTCCTTCATTCATTTCTACACGTGTGATTTTTTGCCTCTAAGTGTGTTTAATTTCTTGCAAGCGTGTTTAATTTTCTTGCAAGCATGCTTACTTTCCAACAAGCGTGTTCACTTTCCAACAAGTGTATTTAATTTCTTGCAAGCGTGTTCACTTTCTTGCTAGTGTGTTTACTTTTTTTGCAAGAATGCCTAATTTTTTGCAAGCATGTTTAATTTTCTACAAGCATGTTTACTTTCCTGCAAGTGTGTTTACTTTCTGTTGACGGTGATGGAAATTCGTCAACCAAGGGGGTCTCCTTGATGTGAAGTCATAATTAGACCTCACACTATTTGGAATAGGAGCCCCATCCGGAGTATCATCTCGGTTTCCATATATTCTTATAGATTTTCCTTGGCTTTAGCTGTCAGCAAGAGAGAGAAGCATGTATGTGCCTTTGCGAAAAGCAAGTAAGTGTGCCTGGTGAATGTTCAATTGTAGGTGTATCAAGGTTCTTCTACTACAGAGGGAGGAAAGGTGAGCCTCTAAGAGAGAGGTAATAGTACCACCCTAGTAGAGGCACACACAAGCGAAAAGAGAATCACCTAACATCAAGCATAATAGTCCACATAGATGCGATTATTATTACAACAATTATAAGACATTTTCAATTAGATAAGCACTAAAATAACCAAAATAGTTCAACTACTTTAGTACAGGTGAAAGAAAACATGAATCATAAACATTCACAAAACAATCTTACAAATATTCACAATCCATGCATGAAAACATGTTGGCCATTAGGCTTCAAGTATTAAGTAAAAGTCCCAAGATACATGAATAAAATTAACATCACTAGCTCCAATAGTGGATCATTTGAGCTACAAATTTCTCCGGAAAAGTATTGACTCTGTCTCTCTATTACCTTATGGGAGAAGCCAAGGTGAAAAGTCTCTTACATGAGCAATGAGGGTGTATATATAACAAATGGGGTGACCACCCTCATGACTGTTTGACTTCTCAGTGACCTTTCAACTTCCTACATGACTTTTTGTATTACGTGGATAACTCTTGGACTTCCACTTTACATTACATTTCTCCAATATTGAATTTACATAATCCATGAATGATGTGGAAATAATGATTCATGATTGGACATGACATGACATCAATGAAATAGATTGCATGATGATGTGGCAGTCCACGTTGTCCTTCTTGCATATTTGTCTTCAATAAAAGATGTATCCAATACTTTGTCTTCCTAATAGATATGATTTGTTCTTCATATCTTCCCTCCAAAGGGTTGTGAATCAGATGGAGTCTTCATGCAGTCCTAATCTTTGGTATTCTATTGTAATCCAATGTTCCTTCATCTTCCCTCCTAATGACATCTTATCTCCTTAGCTCCTTAGGTTTCTTCTAGCACAATCTCCTTCTCTATCTCCTTAATCATCATCCTTTCATGACATAATATAATACCCGCGACTGTAATCCACTCATGACAAGTCAACATTAGTCCGTTAAACCCCTAGTCTAAGATGCTTCATGCAATCACTTGTTAGGACTAGAACTGGTGACTGGTTGGGTACCTGACTAAGGGATTGCATAGTTCTAGAGGTCAAGGTCTAGGATTGAGGCTTGAGACTACACAATGCGTAGTTTATGATGGATAGGGTCAAAGGATTGTGCAGTTGAGGGACTTAAGATCTCAGGTTGGAGGCTTGAGCCTTAAGAATATGTAGTGCATAGTTCTGGAGGCCTGGGTTGAGTGGCTATGTAGTTGAGGAACTTAGGAGGTCAAGCTTGAAGCTTGAAGTTGGCCAATGCGCAGTTTTGGAGGGAGAGAGGCCAAGTGATTGTGTAGTTCAAGAGCTTAAGGCCGAGGTTTGATGCTTGAGACTGCACAATACGTAGAGAAGGCTAGCTAGAGGCAAGGATTGTGTAGTTTTGGAGCTCAAGTACTAGGACTGAGCCCTGATACCTTGCAGTGCGTAGTTCCAAGAGCCAAGGTCAAGGCTTGAGGGTTGAAACTACATAATGCGTAGTTCAGGAAGGCTGAGTGTGGGATCAATGAGGGTCAAGTGAGCAGAGGAAAAACTAGATCATGATCACACACTCGGAACTGCCAATGACACAACAATGATCACTAAAAAACAAGAACAACATGATGCCCTCGATGCAGCAACAATGCAACATACCTCTTCAAGTGCGACACAAAAGATACACTTTGCGATGAAAGTGACAACACTTGTGCGATAGTGCATGAAACTTTGGGAATGAGTGTTAAACATGTCTACATGTCTAGTAGGACTCATCAACACCAAATTTACCCGTTGAAACAAGCCAAAAGTCCACTTTACATGATAAGCAACATTTCCCATGCCAAAGACGACATTTACTATATAAAGAGAAAAGTGAAAACAACACTTTCGATATGAAAACGACGATGAAAACAACATATGCCATATCCAAGATAACATGAAAACAACACTAATTAAGATGAAAGAAAGTGAAGGTGACAACTGAAAACATGAAAGTGACACTTGCAAAAGTGAAGGTGAACAAAAGAAATAGTTTGGAAAACTCATCGAAACAAAAGTACAATCATAACCAAAAGTGAGAGACTGTCAATGAAAGTTTGCACTGACCATTGACATGGGTTGATCATTTCACATGCACATTCTTGATGCATTGTGCTATGCCTATACAAGCTTGCATAAAAGAATTCTCTCATGAACTTGTTGTAGACTGAGCATGTATGAGCATGCTATTTCAACACTATAATCTAAGAGGGAGCTCAAAGAATTAACAAGGCATCAACCAACCAAGATGTGATTATAGAACAACCGATCACAAGATCCTTAGTAGGCCCCAAAATTTAAGTGTAGGAAAAATATTCTTGTTCTATAATTTGCCCTTCGGGCAAACCCATCGCTATGTTTTAACGAGCTGAGCGATAGTGAAACTCGTTCTTGTCTGTATGGACAAGTTTGTCACTATTCGGTTTTAACGAGTTTAACGACAAAGATAACTCGGTCCTTTTCAATTTTAGAGAGTCTGAAAAGGGACATAAAGAAAACTCCAATAATCCTTTTTCGTCATATAATCCCTTGAGTCCGAAAAAGTATAAAACAATACAAAAGGGATGAATTTTCGGTACTTTTAATGAGCCGAACAAAACAAGCGCTCGATCTTTTTGTGTAATAATCCCTCAAGTCCAAAAAGATTAAAATCTAAAGGAGGGATAGCACCTTTGGTCACTTTAATGAGCTAGAGAGGCCAATTGCTCGACAATCTTTTCATATTTTACGAGTCAGTTGAAAAGAGCTTAAAGGAGACTTGTTTTTTGAGGAACAAGTGATAAATTTGGGTAGCAGCTAATTCCAGGTAAGGTTTGGAATTTTCCAATCACGGTAGTGTCACAAGGATGGCCAACAGGATCACTCTTCGAAGCTGTTCCTCAAAAAGGGTAAACAATCAAATGGAGGTGAATGATTGGCCAAAACAGAGTGGAGGTGATGATGAGAACACGACCAAGGCTTCAAAGGTTGATGATAATACATTCACGATGGTTATTTACCGGAAATTGGTTCATTTTTTAATGAGATTAAACTTTGGGGGAACATTTGCTCATTGCTTATGTTTATTTTTTAACGATCTTGAATTCCGCGTTAAAACTGCTCGATCTAGTCGTATAATAAGGATGTCTCATTTAAAAAATGGCATTTTTTCAAAGCTTTGCCCTGCATCCTTTCTTTATGCAAGTTAGGAAACGACCAATCCTACAAGTTTAAAGGGTTAGAGGACCTACATATTTAAAAAAATAAATGGTCGCTCTTCGCTTGCATGCCAAAAGGTTTGCATGCCCCCAGGTATAGTGAAGTAGAGTTTCCAGGTTACCCCTCAATTTGCAGACAAAACATTTGTTTTATCGGGAAAGGCCTACCTTTTAACAGAGGTATCTTATTCTGGTCTAACCCCATTTTCCTAAATGGACGGGTGTGTCAACCAGTCATATATCCTTCGCGGAAACCTACCCTATACCCAAGGTTTTCTTGTCGAAATAGGCCAGGGTGCATGCCCCCTGGGTTTCAGTCATATCCTCCGAATCACTCGTGCTCATTAGGAGGACGGACTGGGGATTGATGAGACATTTCTTGCGTGAAAAGACCATTCAGGGACGGTATATGACTATTTGCTATGTGTGAACCGGGGAATGAAAGCTGGTCTACGAGCTTGACCACTCTTCCTTCATGCGGAAAACACATTACTCTAAAGAGTGAGGAGACAATGGCTCCCATGCAATAAATATAGTCACGTCTGAGAAGTAGATTATAATCCAAGGGTCCTTGGACTACCATTACGTTCATGTGAATGGTTTTTCTTCTCAATGTTATCGGCACATTGGGAAGGATCCCTAACGGTCGACTGGTTCCTTTGTCAAAGCTTGTTAGATTTCTCATTTCAGGCAAAAGCGATGGCGAATCAAGCGCTTTCCAAGCAGTTGAGGAAAGGATACTCACAGAAGCCCCTTCATCTATGATGTTACCGGCCATGACCATTCTATATATTTGAGCAATGATTCGAAATGGCACACTAGCTGGTAAGCAGGGTCTGCCTAGTAGATTCCAATCGAAGGAAACAACTAGGTTTCTTGGAGGTGGGACCGAATAGACGACCGGATACGACTTTGATGAACTTCCTTCCTGTGGTAAAGGAACGGGTAGACTCCCCCCATGTTCATCGGAGTTTGTGCTTATGAAGAGAATTTGGACGGTGTCGTTTTTGTTCTCTCCGGTGACTGTATCATCTGAAGATGGATCCTCTGAAGGCAAGACCGGGTCAACTACTGCCTCGACCTTTTGACTTTCGTCTGGTGTGGATTCATATGGTTTATCTTTAATGATAGACGCTTTGGCTGACCACAATGGCGTGTCAGCCAGATTTTCAACTAGTGATGGACTCAACAAGAGCTTCTCATATCCAGGAGGAAGCCGTAATGGTGAAACTGGACGGTCGTCCAAAACTCTTTTAGCCTCGTCTAAGAAGGGACAACGGTGGACGGCATGAGCGCCTTCACACAGTTTACAAGGAAATTTAAATTTTCCTTTTTGTCCAGGGGCTTCACTTTCACTAGTTGACGGTGTATTTTCAACATGATCATCAGAGGTTGATAACATCGAATTGTGCAAACGAGGGGACCAGTCCCTTAAGATCCGAGGGATGCAAGGACAATCTCGATGATAGTGGTCTCCTTTTCAAATGACACATGGCGATTTAGGCTTGGACGGTGCAGTGTGTGGATTTTCGCTAGACGATGATTGTTTGCCCCTTTTCGCCTTTGGATCCTTCTTCTTCTTCTCTTTCTTCTTCTTCTCCTTCTTCTTCTTGGTTACTTGATTTTTGGCTTTACCAGCTTCATCAAGCGAAGAGGAAGGAGGAGAGGAAGAATTGGACGAAGTAGAAGGTTGGGGGGTAACTTTGGTATCGTTTAGTTGCTGACTTGATTGTTCAGGAATCACGGTGTTCTGAACGACAGAGGTTGAGAAGAGCCATACGGGCAAGCCGATTGTCAATCTTGGAAGTGACAATGTGGCCATATGGGGTGCACCAACATCTCTCCAAGAGGAGAAGGGACTAGGATTTCCCCCAAGGGGAACTCCTTGGTTGGTGGACTCCATTTTTCTCAACCTAAGGCCAACGTAGGAAAGGTGATATTTATTCCGATTAAAATAAATTTTAGACGCTTTGACACACCTTGTTTTTTAAATTTTTAAGAGTCGAGAAAAAACAAAAGATGACTCTAGTCGCCTTCGATTTTTAATGAGCCTGAAGTGAAAAGTGCTCAGATGGACCTTTTCCTTTAAGGAGTCTGAAAAGGAATGAAAGAGACTACTCTAGAAATCTAGACAGAGGGATTACCAAACCAATCGTAAAATTGCAGAATACTTTTTACGGTATGGTAGTCAATCTTCCCGAATGCTGTGTTCAGTGCATTGCGATCGATAGGGCAGCAGACATGGCTTCCTATGGATAAAGGATAAAGCCTATTGTGGTCTCCCAATATATACTCGACGGTACGTGGGAGCACAAGTCCGTACTGGCACTTATCGTCTCAAAGTGGAGGAATCACCCAACCAGCAATGAAAATAACAGTTACCAGGCTTTACGACGCCAGAATACGTCTCTAGCCTAGACTTCTAAATGTTGTGCGTTAGGTTCCAAAGCATTTTTAGATACATTAAATTTATTTTATAGTTGATCTTGCTTAAGAAATTTTCCTTTTAGGTTCACCGCGTGATGTAGATGTACAATTCCTAAAATGCAATCTAAGATGATAAAAAATCATTTAATCTTCTTTTTTGCAATGAAAATCTAGCTACTGAGGAAAGAGAGACGGTATTCTTTCAACATAGAACACAGAGCACACACTATATGCACTGTCCTAAATCAAACCAACAAACAGTCTAAATGCAAATGCACATGCATGTATTTGCTTTCAGCCTTCTTAATGTGTGAATGATAAAAAGAAAGCTAAGCGCAAATCTGAATTATTTTTCAAAGCGACATTACTAACAAGTTTCTTTTTAAGACAAAATGAAGGCAATGACGACACTTTGCGATTTGGAATTGAAAACTTGCTTTCGACACTTGAAAAACTATTAATTCAAATCAAATACAAGAGTAACAGTGTAATCGACTATCAAGAACAATTGGATTCTCTTCTATGATTGAAAACGACACTTGCGACACTTCCAAATCAAGAAACGGTAGTTCAATTACACTACTTCTTTGTAAAAGAGAACTGAAAATGGATCACAATACATAAAAACACTTACAGTTCTTTGCACAATGGAGGCGGAATAATGGCAAGGAAGGGGGTTTCAACAGAGGTATACTGACTACAGACAACAAAACTCCTGAATAGAGCTGAAAAGAGTGAACACAGAAACCAAAATCTAAGAGTAGAAGAGGCCTTGTCTGATCAACACACTTGTAACACAGGGAAAGTGAGATGCAGTGCACCTACTACACACGGGAAGTGCGATGCATCCAGCTTCCAAAGAAGAGACAATGCGATGGTCAAGGGACGAGACTTCAACTGGGTTCCGGGTCAGAGTTTGCAGCTCAGTTCAGGGATTTAGGCTGAGCAAGTGGTAATCAGTAAATAAATCACAGGGGTAGATCTAAGGAGGTTACTAGAGCCACCACAAGGGCAATTAGAGAGCTTGTAAATCGATTGTTCAATTCATAAACAAAACCCGGAGAGAGACTGACGCAACATTGATCTACTTTGCACTTGCATAGCAAATGCAGTTCGAAGGCTAGCTGGCTTGACTTCAGGCTCCGTCTGTAAGTTTATAAAGCAAACAAATGTAGACAAACAAACAATCTATTCGCTCCCCAGCGGAGTCACCATTTTGTTATCGAGAAATCTAGTGTCTATGCAGAGCTGCTAGTCCCACTAAGGCTAGTAGCTACCTTAGAAACAAACAAACTAAAATCACTTTCGTTTTCCTTTATGAGAAGTAGATAAGAGGGGAATAAAGGAGACCAAACTCTGTCTTGCACTTGGTTCCTTGCTTGATTCCTCTCTCTTCTGATAGATATTTTCCACTCACTTCCTCGTCTACCCAGCTTCAAAGAGCACTTGTAGGATCAAAGCAACATAACACTATCCAAGAACATAGATCTACTATCATAAATAATATAGGACCAGATATTTATTGACCACACAAATGCATATATCATCAATCATACAAGAATATGGAGGAAAACTTGAATAGCTTTATTAATAATCAAGAATAGCAAAGAGGATTAAAACCAATTTTTCTGACCCAGCATCATCCTCTCAGCAAGAAAGCCCTTCTTCGCCTCATGAAAAGCTTAGATCACCCAACACTATGATGTTACACCAAGAAACCAGCAGCACTTCCTTACAAGATACAAAATTCCAGCCTCTGGATCTCTGGGATGAGGGATCCATATATAGATGTTTGCAAGGGGGGTGAGTCAGCTTTTGAGATTTGATTAGTGTCCTCTCTCTGATAGTTCTTGATTCCACTTGGAGATTGATGATCTCTTACTCATCCCTGGGCGACTGCAGAGAGGCAAGTGTCACAGGAGAAGTTTCTGGAAGATTTCATGATCCTCCACCTTGCAGATTGACCCTGCCACTTGTCCACTCTCGCCCATCGCACCCCATAGAAGGGCTTTTCAGTATGCATCGCACCTCCCGTGTGTATTTAGGTGGGATGTAGTGCACTTTGACCATGGAGCAGGTGAGATGGTTCAGTTATGACCAGTTATGAGTAGTTTTTCATGGAGAACTTCTGGGAGAAGATGTAATCAGTTGACCTTGTTCTTTTAGAGTTTGGGACAACACTTTTAGGGACTTAAGAGCCCTTGGTTTATGGACATTTTTGATTGGGGTTGCAGTGCCCAAAAATGTCTATAACAAGGCCTAGGGAAGATAATTTTGTCTACAATCATAAATTCCACATAAACTATTGGCGACTGCACTGGGGATTGTTTATTTCCATTAGTGTTTTCCTTGACCTTAGCCCTTATTTCACCTCTTGAACAAACATTCATTGCCTCAATCAACTTTGGGTTAACCCTAGGAAGACCTTTCTCTGAGTTTGGATTTATTTTTTTATGTCGCAATTTGGCCAGATCTACATTAGTGCTCCCCCTGGTATGGAGAAATAAAATTTCAGTGCACCCTAGCCTTCTCTGCACCTGTGCCCTTTCTGCACCTGCGCTGCAGATCATTGGTGCCATTTCTGCACCTGCGCTGCAGATAACTGGTGCCCTTGCTGCACCTACGTTGTAGAGCACTGGTTCCCTTTCTACACCTGCGCTAGCCCTTGTAAGATACAAAAAATAACATTTTGTGCCTTTCTCTTTGATTTGCTTGGTTCTAGCTAGTTTTCCTTCTGTCCCTGAGTGTGTGCTTGTCTCTAAAAAGACTTCACATTATCTACTTTTGATTTTTATAGCCTTTTATAAGATTTTTTTTGGATTTTGCTTTGTTCTTGTCAGTTAAGTCATTAGAAAACTGTTGCTTGATCATTGATTGTTTGAAAGAGTTGATATTACAGTCATCCTTTTGTATAGTTTCTTTTGTCAGTGATTTAGCAAGCATCTTATTTTTCATCTCATTTGAAAATTAAGTGGATCAAAAAGAAAAATATCATGCATTTTGCAATGCATTTAGGGTTTTGTGTGTGAAATTATAAATTGGAATAATTTAATTAGGGGAATTGACTTAACAAATTTTGTTTGTTGCATCTTGTATGTTACGTCACTCTGCGTTGTCTTCCCTCCCGTACATAGATTTTCATTGAAAATAAGATTTCATTTTGTCATGCTAGATTGCATCTTTAGGATATTCAGGTGAAATTCACGGTGAGCCTTGAAAATTGAAACATAATTCAAGATAAACTTTAAAATTTATTGAATCAATCTTAAGGAGCATTTGAAACATTAATACAAACATCTAGAGGTCTAGGCTAGAGACGTGTTTTGACGTCTATAAACATAGGAGCTATCATTTTTCGCCAGTATTGACTTCCGAAGGTGATATCCCATTCCACGTATGTAAGTGTATCAGACCATTCTCCACGTACCTTCGGGTATATCAGATGGTTCTCTATACATGATAAGTATATGGGAACACTCTCATCATATGGTTATGCATTAGACAACACTAACATAGATTGCACTTCCATGTACCGTCGAGTATATTTTGGAAGTCCACCATAGGTTGCTATCCTCACCTTAGGTAACCGAGTCGGCCACGTTATATACTGTGATACACCAAACACAACATTCGAGGATATTTCCTACCCATACGTAAATCCTTGGTTCTCCAAGGTGGTGTATTGCAGTTCATAGTTACTTGGTCAACCTTTATGCCTATATTACCCTGTTTGATTTATTTTTGTAGTTTATTTTTAAAATTTATCAAACCAACGTGGAAGAACAACACCTTACACTTTGTCGTTTGCATAGAATGTAAAATAAGTCTCCTCTTCCACCTGAAGAAACTCCTGGCCATCGCCAGAAGAACAAAAATACACAGATTACCGAATCTAGTACTTCAAGAGATACTACTTATGGTCCTCCACTTGAAATAGATCCACTAGAATTATCCTTTCATGTGAGTATTGAACCCAAGATTACTTCTTCATTTGCTGATGAGTCTGACACAATCGAAGTAGAAGAATCTCAAATTTCATTACCTAAGGTTATTGAACTTAACTATACTAAATCAGAGACAACACAACCAGAGGTTATACAACTTGAGGCACATCATTTATCTACAACTATTGCTTTAGGACCTTTCTCTTCTCTTCCTCTATCTCATACCCAACCTCAACCTATATATATTGGACTCGACGATGAACCGCTTCCACCTGGTCTTGTTAGTATTGAAGAGATTCCTTAGGAAGAGCCTCAATCCTCATCTCCTATCCATTTGGAAGGGACTCATTTTTATTAGTTCCATCCTTTTCCTTGTCCTCATACTCCATCACAAGCTCCTTTGTCTAGTTCATTTCCTTTTAACTCACCCTTGAGTTTCCCTCTAAAACCCTCCTTGGGATAGTTAACCATGACTAAATCTACTATTGTTTCTCATCCTGTATCTACTACTATGACCGAGATAACCCATGTTGTAACTTCATCCATTTTTGTAACATCACTAGAGACACATTTGTATGATGGCCCATCCATCCTGCCTGGTTACCAATCATTGTCTCGTACCTTTTATGGAACAACATCCAATCCATGGACCTCTTCCATGTCATCCTCTTCTAGAATCCTATTTGGCACTTCTTTGATGAGCACTACACAATATTCTCTTCCTCCTCCATCTACACCTATGATTATGTAGCGGACTAGTCCTTATATTAGCGGGTATTGACACATACAACAACCCAATCCACATCCTATTGGGAATCCTCTTCTTGGGCGGAAATTGCATCCATATTCCCCTCCTCTTTCAACAGGAGGGAAACCTATTGCGAGAATATTTCCATCTCCTCAAGTTAGTACTCAGCCTCATTTGAATCCTCCACATTCAGGAATGGCTGCTAATGTTTGGAAACCTGCCTCGCTCGTACAACTTGGTTTAGTTGTGGCTCCATCTTTAATCTCGCAACCTATTCCATCTACATCTTAGATTCATGTTCATCAACCTAAACCCCAAACTGCTTAAGCTTAAATTAATGTTAGCTAGAATTCACAGGCTGCATCTTTAACTCTACCTATTCCATCGATATCTGGCGCATCTCAAGCCCCATTTACCAAACCTTTTCTATGTAACTTACGATCACAACCGCTTAGTCAGGCCATTCCTCAAATTCAAGTGGGTCAGAATGTATATGGTATGGCACAGGTAGAACCTAACCAACCTTATGTTGGGATGATGCAAAATCCCACAGGGCAACTGTATCAACTGTATCAAGGTTTATCTTAATTTCCTTACGGTAAGCAAATCCAAACCCAACCATTTCAACCATTATAAGGTTATCCTAGAGCTAAGCAACAAGGTTATGTGTATCCCGGTTATCAGAATCCTCCCTATCCTGGAACACAAATACCTATTGCTCACGCCATCCCATCTTACCTAGGGTATCCTCCACCAAACCTCAATATGTAGTTTCCATTCATAGCAACTGTTGAATTTCCAGATCTGACTTTGCTCACCAATGATCCCATTGCCCATTCCCCTTGGTGGCCGGTTATTCCCAAAAATTTCTGAGTGATATCGCTAAATTCAATGGAAATCCTAGAGAAGACCCATCTACACACGTTATGAATTATCATTTGTGGAGTTGTTTAAACTCTCTCAATGATGACTCTATCATTTGCATATTTTCCAGCGCACACTTATCAGTACAATAGCAAAATTGTATATTTAACTACCATGAGCTTCATTCGATAATTTTGGTGCCTTAACAACTACATTCCTAACACATTTCCGGTTACCCATTCGATATGAGACTAGAACTTATTATTTAACCAATTTCAAACAAATTGATTCCACTCAAATCACTGATCACATCCATGAGTGGCGAAGTCATCGTCGTTTGGTTAAACTTTTTTTTTTGATCAGTTGTTAGCTGAATGGTTTATTAAGTCTCTGTTACCATCTGTAATAGAAGACATCGCTAAGGGCAGAGTTGTGACCAAAGAGCAAGTGATTTCTCATGCCCAATATTTGGATCTTATTTATACTCAATCCAACACTCTTTATGATAAAATACCAAATGATCCGTGACCTTACAATACTATTCCTCAACCTCCCAGTAAAGAATCACATGCGTTTGATGGAGTGATAAGTTCTGCCAGTCAACAATCGACGAGTAAACCATTTGGTTCGACTCTTGTTATGACTTCCCAACCCTCCTTCCACTACTCTTTTGACTTCTACTTCTGAGATGAATGTCGTTCAATCTTCGAAAGGAAAATCTTAGCAACTAGGAATTAAAAAGAAAGTAAAAGATAAAAATAAGAAAGATACTCCTCCATAGGATAAACAAAATAATCAGTGTTCTGAAGAAAAACAAAAACCTCATTATCCATGCTTGATTTTTAATGAGGAGCATTTCGCTCATGACTATCTACATGGGTTGAAGTGAATCAATTCCTTAAGTCATCTGATGCACTTGTTGCATTGACAGATCCATTTCTGAATCAGGAGACCAATATGGTTGCTCGGGATCTCACTTCATGTTACTCGGTTTTGATGCTTTCCTCCTTTAAGTTGAAAAATGACATTATGGTGGCCACTCAAAATAAATACTATGGTAATGAAAATCCCTCGAATGGTCAGGATACTAATCAACTTTCTAGTTCAACCGCATCTCCATCGGAACCTGCTCCAAATGTGTTTCCTACCGGATTGACAATTAAGCCTCCCAAAGGCATTATCCATACATTTACATTTAAACCTCATGCAAGAGCTACTCAGAATTATAACATAGTCAAGGATTTGGCTCAAGATCCTCAACTATGTCAACTCTTGAGGTGTTGCAAAGTTATTCCGCCCAAAAGAAGGCTTTGCTTTCCACAATTGGACGTATTGATCCCTAGGATTCCAACCTTGTAGTTTTTAACCATGAGAATCATATGCCTCGACTTCGAGCTCAATTATCTTTCATGATTCAACATGTCATTCATGGTAAGAATATTCATCGCTCCATTGTGGATGAAGGAGCCTCAACTTGTATCATGTTACTTTCTTGTTGGAAGGCCATTGGTTCTCCCCAATTGAATAAGTCACCGAACACTCTAAAGGTTTTTGACGGAAGAGGTTTCAAGCCTAGTGGAATTCTAAATTAGTTACAAGTAGAATTAAGCGGTAAGATAGTGTTAGTAGAAGTCGAAGTTATAGATAGACCGTTAGATTATAACCTTCTACTGGGTCGTATGGGTTTATGCTATGGTTATTGTTGTTTCGACATATTTCTGAATGATCTCTTTCCCTCATAAGGGAGGTATCGTATCCATTGATAAAGTCACTTTCTTTGCCAACAATTCTCAAGTTACTAGAAGCACCCCTTGTTTGGGAGAAACCCCACATCTATATTAGCATGTCGGGGTGGGATTGCTTAAGGATTCTTCCCTCATGGGAACCTTTTCCCTTCCTCCTCCTTCTCCTGACAACTCTAATCCGATTTCCCATGTCAAAATAGTATCTTCATTTAATACTCCATCTGATTGTTGGATAGTGCTAAATGAATCTAATATTGACACTTTTGGTGACCACATGCCACTCAGTCCCATTGAGCTTGACTATGAAGCCATTTATTCAGCCTGTGTGGTGCATTGTGCTCTCTCCTCCTTGATCAATTGGTTGATCGTTCCTTAGATTACTACACATCCTCTGATCCCTTCTCAAGTACATTTTATACTAATGAGAGCATCATAGATCATGATGCAGGATGATACGTCATGGGATGATCATAATCATCATTCCTTCTTACCTAATTCCTTCAAGGATAATCTCAATGAAATATATCGGCCCAATGTCCTTGAGATGTTTGTGAATTCCGTATCCATCCATGGTATCGATTCTGAGAAGAATTTGTCGAATATTAAAGAAATTATTGGTCTTGATATTTCGATCAAACCTGACATTGTTGAGAACATACATATCGGTGTGGCTTTCTCTCCTGATGAGATCAAGACCTATAAAGCCATTTTCCAGGAGTTTCGAGACTTTTTTGCCCAGTCTTATAAAGAGATGCCATATATCAATCCAAACATCATTGTACATGGTATCCTGATGCTAACCTAGTTCGACAATGCCTCTGTCCTGTCCATCCCAAGAAGGCTACCACTATTAAAGATAAAGTTGAAAAAATTCTACGTGCTGGTTTCATCTACATAGTTCCTCTAACTATTTGGGTGTCAAACATTGTCCCCATCATAAAGAAACAAGGAACAATCCGTGTGTGTGTCAATTACCAGGACATTAATCATGCTTGTCCTAAGGACAATTATCCTACCTCATTCATCGACCAAATTGTTGACAATTGTGCTGGTTGTGAAAAATTTTCATTTATGGATGGCTTTTCCAACTACAATCAGATCAAAATTTTCCCTGCGGACCAACATAAAACTGCATTTATTTGTCCATGGGGCACATTTTCATATCGAAAGCTCCCTTTCAGATTGAAAAATGTTGAGGTTACGTTTCAGAGGGAAATGAATTATGTCTTCCATGACATCAAACCTAACGTACAACCATACTTGGATGAAATACCTTCTCACTCAAACATCGTGTTGATCATCCGATGCATCTCAAGGCTATATTTTTACATTGTCAACACTATAAAATTAGGTTCAATTCACACAAGTGTGTGTTTTTCATCTCTGGTCGACTTCTCGGTTTTGTTGTATTAACATATGGAATTCGTATTGACCCATTGAAAGTCCAGGCTATCACAGATCTTCCTAGTCCTTCCTCTCTTCTTCCGCTTCAATGATCCAAGGGAAGGCTAACTTTATATGTAGATTCATTCCTTACTATGCCGAATTGACCAAAGGATTTACTTGCTTGTTAAAGAAAGGGGTTCTCTTCAATTGGGATGACACTATCCAAAAGGCATTCGATTCCTTGAAAGATGTTCTAATTTGGGCATCCTTGTTGTATCCCATGAATTACCAACATGATTACTTCTTGTACCTCGCCACTGCAGTTACTACCATCACTATGGTATTGGTCTAAGAGGATGATGTAGGGACCGAAAACCCGATTTATTATTTGATTCAAAAATTGAATGATATCCAGATCAAATATAATCATGTCGAAAAGTTAGCTATGACGATTGTTCAGGATGTCCAAAGGTTTTGCCACTATATCCTTCTCCATAAGACTATGGTTGTTTCCGACTTCAACCCCATGAGATACATATTGTAACGACAATTTAGGGGGGGGGGGGGGAGTACTCCAAATGGATTGTCATCCTCTAGGAGTTTGATTTGGAGTTCATCAAATCCAAATTGAAGAAATCCATAGTCTTTGTTGAGATGATCTGTGACCTTCCCGCTGCTGAAACTAAGACAACGTATGAAAATTCTATTCCATACCAGTCAATGTTCTTGATCACTTCATCTGATCCATAGTATGGAGACATTATCATATATCTACAAACCTAAAATTTCTGGTTCGATACCTCTCGCTTTGACCAACAATGTATCCGATATCAAGCTAAAAATTATATTATAATCGATGACACCCTCTATCGTTGTGGTATCGATATGATTTTTTGAAGGTGCCTCACCCACGAGGAGGCCAAGAAAGTCCTGAATGAATGCCATTCTCAGGCATGTGGTGGTCATATGTTTGGTTATGCCACCACACAAAATATTTTGGGTGCTTGCTACTTTCACCTACTATGTTTTGAGACTACATCCTCACGATACAAAAGTGTCATGCCTGCCAGATATACAATTGTAAAACTTGTGCTCCATTTTCTCCTTTACATCGTATTATCGCCACTGGAACTTTTGTGAAATGGGGCATTGACTTTATGACATGTAACCGTCACTCGGTTAGGGGGCATGGCTATATCATCATAACGGTAGAATATTTTACCAATTTGGCCGAGGTGATGCCTACATATAATAATACCGACAAAATAACTGCCCTCTTCTTTTTATATAATGTTATTGCAATGTTTGGTGTACCATAGGCTATAATTACATACCGTGGAAAACATTTCCATAACACATGATGTATGAACTGACTACTAAGTTGGGTCTCTCCCATGAGAGTTCAACTCCCTACTACCCTAAGGTGAATGGGAAAGTCGAGGCCATCAATAAAGTTTTGAAAACAATGCTTCAACGCATGATAGTTGTCCACAAATCAGAATGACATCTGATCCTTTATGAACCCTTGTGGGCATATCAAACCTCAGTTCAGACTGCTACAAGGTTTACACCATTCCAATTGGTATATGGACTAGAAGCAATCTTTCCTATTGATAGTGAAATTCCATACTGAGACTTGCTGTCAAGCTCCTCCTTGCCACTTTTATAAAAGAAGAGAACCTCTTACATCTCATGCGCTTAGATGAAACCCAATATGATGCCGCAATGGATAATGATGCTGATAAGAAATGCATTAAGGTGAAATATGACAAGAATGTTGAGCCTTGTGTCTTCTCAGAATGTGACCTTGTCTTACTGTATGATAAAGAGTCTGAAAAGTCAGGATCAGGGAAGTTCGAGCCAATGTGGCTAGGCCCATACATTGTTAAATGTGTTCTTGCTAAATAGGCCTATGAGCTTGTTGATTCCGATGGAGTTCCATTGGCATAGCCTAGAAGTGGGTTGTACCTTAAAAAATACTATGCTTAAGTGACTTTTGCATAGTTTACTGTGTACATGCTATATATAAGTGCATTGAGTGTGATTCCGTTTAGAGTTTCTTACAGATTCTGTTAATCCTGTTTACATTTGGTTTGTAGATGTCAACAACCCTTCAGCCATATGTTGGTTATGCTGACAATTCCAGTCGTAGTACTTGGAATCTTTCTTCCATAGCATGGGCTATATATGCTCCAAATGGCGAGTTAGTGAGTTTATAAGGGATTTATATCAACCGCTCTACAAATAAAATCGATGAGTATATCGCCGTGATTGAGTTATTGTCTGGTGCTATTGATCATCATTCTGTCTTGAATCATGATACCTGTTTCATGTCATTGATGAGGGATACATCAAGGCCCTCCTACAACGGGTTGTTTCCTATCAACATCAACCCATTATACATGAAGTTGAACTAGAAACTCTCCCTTTAGTACCTTAGTGCTTGCATACATCAATGGCAAGTCTCCTCGCTCTCCGTGACAGGTTTTCATCTTTGGCCTTCGACCGAAAGATTTTGTGTGGTGTTCAACTTCAACTCATTCATTCACACCATAAATATTATACTATTGTACCTTGAGAGCCATTAACATCATTAGTGGTTTCTCTTGTGTCTGTTAATGACTTACATCATTGCCTTAGCAACAACTTTTTTCTTCTTCTGATTGCCATCTCCCGCAATGTTGCCTGAGCTACTTCTTTCTATTTCTTTGTAGCTATCATCTGTGTAGAAGAGCTTTCTCGACCTTTTCTCTTACCTGCGCCAAGATCTGTGGGTTATCGCCATTCCGCTAGCCATGTTCCCACAATCTCCTATACATTGGCCTTTGTAACTAGGTACGACAACTTGTGCCATATCTTCTTAGGGCTCTCCTTGCACGGATGGATACATTATGAAAATCGGCCTTAAATTCTGCAAAGGCCCACAACTTCTCAAACAAGGTTGGAGACAACCTTGGCCTCTGACTGATCACTGTATGGAGGTCCATCTCGACCTGTAGACATAATTTTTTTGACTCCATGATCCTTTTCGGATCCTTCGTTGCCCATAGCAAAGTGAACTTCGCTGCCTTCGATAAATCCTCTTCCTGTGGAGGGAACTGACTATCCTCTGGAAGTCACTAGGCAATGAATACAATTAAAAGTAGTAGTCAGGAATATTGAAATGCCTTGCTTTCATCCTGTGCTTCATAGCAATTCGCTAAGAATTCCTTGCAGAGTTACTACACCCTATTGTACTACACACCCTTTGCGCAATGTGCATCCAACGAAATTACTGGCGTTAGAACCTTGTCCGCGCGACATTTTCTCATGATTTTCTTGGCCAAAATTTGAGCGAAAAACTGCACTACGTGGTCTGTAATAGAGTGGATAGAGTACTCGCGTGACTTCTTGACGAGGCCACACTCAATTTTCATTCTATCTGCAAGCTCCTTCTCCTTGTTTTTGCCTCCAAACTCCTTGGCTGGATCCACCCCTTTATAGGGAAATTTCATAATTCTATGGATCAACATGTCTGTTATGGGGATGGGTTCACCTAACCACAAACACCCATCGTGCACCAGCGCGAGGAATTAGTGCACACATATGGTATTGATAATCAATCGGTGAAAATGTGGCACACGTAGCATATGAAGTAGTCCAGCCTACTCCACCCCTTTTACCCATTTCATTGGTTATAGATTTGTGACCCCAGTCTATTCATAATAAATCTTGGTCATATATTTATTGGTCACCAAATGCAGAAATTTTTCATGATCAACGAGATCCCAATCCTCCAGTTTTAACACAGGGATACGCGCTAAGAGCGCGCCTTCAAAGACCACTTCTTTTGGTAACAACGACGTAGAGACCATGGATTTGCTCGAATTTGGGTCCTTGGATGCCTTCACTTTCCCTTTCCGTGAAGGGATATACGCCGAGAGCCTGATGATAGGCTCGCTCTCTTCAACATCGACTTCCTCAACTCCATCATGGAGTTCTTCTGCGTCCAAATCCACAAGTTCCTCCATCTTCTTTGCCTTTTCCTTCCTCTCTTTCAATCGAACCTTCGCGGGGTTCTTCCTTGGTGACTGCCTCACTGGTATAGGTTGCGGTCTCTTCTGCTTCTCCTTAGCATCCAATTGCTTTAGCCTAGGTGACCTCAGTGTCATAGGCATAGATGGCGTAGCCTCCATTGATGCAACTTCAAGGCCTTCTGCTTGAGAGACAATGACTTCAGAACTTATTGTTTCGACCATTTGTTTAAGGATAAGCTTATGTTTCCACTCAGGTAGTTTTGAAAATGCTGGGTTTGAAATGAAATCCTCACAAGTCTACTGATTCATAGAGTGAAAAAAAGAGGGCTCATACCCAATTTTCAAAAAGCAAAGTGTTCTTCGGTAGACCAACATGGCATATTTATAGGCGATTCAAATTCAAATCTGATAGTTCCCTCCTTTTTTTGATCATAAATGCATCTTTGGTGGTAGATCTCCAAATATTTTCGCCATAAATGTCACCTACCCACTCCTTCTAATGGGATTTTTTCTATCCAATCATGAATAGTGACTTCAACGGCTAGTTTTGGACCTGGATGTGCGGCATCAACCCCCATGGCATAAATCTTCCATTGCAGCTTCTTTTTTCATAGTATCTTTTGTTGTAGCTTCTTCTGTCATACCTCTTGCGTCCATCGCACAAAATCCCTACTGCTTTTTCCTCTTCTTCGAGCAATGTAGTTTATAGTACCGCTCCCCCTTGCAACTGCCTAGAGAACTAAGATTGTCCTGCAATCATATAGTCATTGTGTAGGGTCAAGATTCCCTGTATATAACTTCAATCGACTTCCATTCACCCTTCTTAGAAATATTTCGCATTCAGCTTTGCGAGCTGAACTGCGCCACCATTCGTGATTTTGTGAACAACATACGGGCCCAACCAGTGCATTTGGAACTTTCCAGGAAACTTTGTAAACTTACTATCATAGAGAAAAACCAAATCATTCACTTTGAAGGTGTGCAACTTAATATGCTTATCATGCTAGGCATTTTCACGTTCCTTTTGCAATTGCTGGTGAAATACTGCAAGAAACCGGTCTTCTTCCATCTCCATCAACTGTGTGAGCCATTCCTCCAAGGTATCACAATCCGTCATCTTTGTTAAAGTTGCAGTGCCCAAGCTTGGCAAAATATATTCCATAGGCATCAACACCTCAAACCCATAGACCAACCTAAATGGAGTTTGGGCTGTCAACTTTTTGCACATCATCCTATATGCCCATAGAACCACTGGGATGCATACATCCCAATCGTTTCTCTTTGCGTTACAAACCTTTGTCAATGCATTCTCCATAATCTTATTGAACGCTTCCATTGTACCATTGGATTTTGGATGATAGGGCATACTCTTTTGATGGTATAGCTGGAATTATTTGAGTATTGTGCTGATTGTTTCATACAGGAAATGTGTACCCCTATCACTCATCAATAACTTAGGGCACCCAAACCACGTTAAGACGTATTCAAATAGGAACTTCGCAGTGGTAGCAGCAGTACAATCCTTCACCGGATGCGCTTCTACCCATATGGTTAAGTACTCAGTCGCAATAATAATGTAACATGTGCCTGTCTTCCTTCCTGGTGGTTGTATTAGACCTACAAAGTCAATTTCCCATTTTTCAAATACTTGTAACGAAACCTGAGGGTTTAGGGGCAATTCATCTCTTCGCAAAGGCTTTCCCATCCTTTGACAAGCATCACATGCTTTACAAAATGCCTTAGAATATTTATGCACTATCGGCCACCATAACCCTATGCACAGAATCTTCTGCGTGGTCACTCTACCTACATAGTGTCCTCTCGCCACTCCTCCATGTGCTTTGGTGAGGATACTAGTGTGATCAAACTATGGAACTTATCAGCACAATATTTCATCTGTTCCCATCTTATACAAGTGTCTCACTATCATAGAAAAATCAACAGTGCGGACCACCAGTTCCTTCTTCTGTTGAGTCGAATACCCTTCTGGAGCTATTCCATTAGTCAGATACTGAATTATATATGAAAAACGATCATCCGTAATGTGCATAGAAAAGAGCTACACATCCAACAATCCTTCTTAGAAATTGGTTGGTTCTTTGCCTGTCTCAATCTTGGATAGATGATATGGTCCCACATTCAACTGTCTGGGCTTCACAATCACTTCAAAATCATATTCTTGAAACAACAAAAGTCATCTACAGATTCCCCCCCAACATAGGGTTGTTGACCAGGTACTTGCAAGTGGAGTGATCGGTGTACATTTTAAAATGTGCGCCCAAATATCCTACAATACCCTTTAGGTCCAAGAACTTCATTGGGGATATATATTGGTATTCACCCAGTAGTTCGATCACCTTATCAACTGTATCTTCGTCCCAATAGTATCCTATTTTCGCAAACTTAGGCTTTGCATCAGATCCAATATTTACTTGTTGGGTTTTCAGTGGTTCTGTTATATCAAGGTTCTCTATCTTAGATCCTTCAACCTCACGCTGTCCCTCAGTCTCTGGAATGTTGATTTTTCTTGGATCATCTTCTTCTTCTTCAGCCATCACATTGTAGCATTCTAGCACGTGACGCAACTGTGTATTCCAGTCTGGTTGTACCCATTCTATTGGTTCTTCAGGCGTTCTAAATATAGTGGCCTTAATCTCTTGTAGCGCTTCATCAATACATTCAAATTCATCCTCAAAGCTAAAGGTTAATAAGAAACTCTACCACAGAATATCCCATTTAGCTGTTCCGTGGCACAAATTTGTCTCTAGGTACCAATTCATAGGGATAGTGTCTAAGGTATGGCAGAAGATATGCACCCACTCTGGTTGCAACTCTTCTCCCCAAGCTTTAGTCCATCGTGCCAAGTGTTCATGTGGGTCATCCTTCTCGCTATACTTCGCAGTCATCCAAGTATTAGCATACCCAAACCTTAGCTTCATCATCTGTTTGTATTCCTTCCAGTCATCGAAGCTTTTCTTGTGCGTACCCCACCATCAAGTGGGCGTAGCACACAGTGCCAATTCGAGTGACCGGAATCGATGTTCCTCAGGCATCTCCCTTTCAAGCTCATCCAAAAAGAGATTAACATCATTTAAGGCATCATAATGTGAAAGCTTTCTTACCTCAGTAGTTATGCACCATAGTGATTTAGTCATCATATTGCAACACAATGTAGATACTTCATGCAACTGATTCTGCCAGTGTTCGAGCTCTTCATCTAAATCTAAGGTGCAGGAGTTGTCTCTATCCCACGTGATTCGTCCATCTGTAGTGGGATTGATCCAATATTCATCTCGTGTTGTGATCTTGTATATCTGGTCTGGATCATCATCATCCTCCACAAAGTCGCAAATAGGTTCATTATAGCACACTCCTTCTGTAGGGTCCAGTGGCACAATAACCCTAAGAGCCTTCCTCTCAAATGTCATCTGCCATTGCTTCAAATTAATCACTGGATCCATATCAAAGGCCCAATCAATTTGTAGTAGCGTAGGATACAAATTACTGCCATCTACTATTTCTATTACTTCAAAATCAGTGAGCGCGCTCACACCTTCAATGTCTACCGTCACACCATATAAGTGCCCCACCGAAATAATCTTCTACTCATTGGCCATGCGTAGCTATATAGGAGATGATTGCAACGCAGGTCTCCCCATCCTTTCCCATGTTTTCTTAGGCAACATGTTCACATCAAACCCAAATCCAGGATGACTTGGTCCATTTCATATTCTCCTATCTGCGCGGTTAGCCTCATCTCACATCCTGTCCACTTCTTATGCTTACCTAGTTTCCTCACAATGCGTTGTTCTGAAGGAACCTTAATCTTACTCGCACAATTGTCTATTAGTTCTTGGAGCCCTTCTACTACCTTCTTATTGCGCAACAACTTCATACAGGTCTTCAGGAAAGTGGCTAACAACGAAGGATCCACATCTTGCACTTCACTGTTCCCAACTAATTTCTCTTGACTCCCGTACGTAGAAGCTTCAGAAAAATTCATTTTAGCCTCCATAAAAGTTTCTTTAGCCGGTTGAGGTCAAATCCGATTTCCTTTTCAGCAACCTTGTGCACCCATCCCTCGGTTTTTGGCTACTTTCCTTTATCCTCACCTGTGGCCATACCACTACATTTTATGATATTAACGCTATGATCTTATTCATGAGGCTTAGCTCTCATCATCTGGATATTCTGCTTAGGCTACATCTTCTTTTCTTGAATCTTTTCTATAGGAAATCTTCTATCACATGGTTGAACAGTCTACAATATTGACACAATGAATTCGTTGGGTTCTGACAGTCAGGTGAAAAATGTCTAGCTTCACCACAATTATAACAAATAACTTGTTTGCGACCCCTGCCAGCCCATCCTTATCTTCCTCTTCCATGGCCTTGGAATCCTCCGTGCGCTGCACCTGTGCCTTGATCTTGAGGCCAAGTTTCTGCCTATATTCGATAGGTAGGGGTCCTATCCATCATTAATTCATAACTTCAACAATGGCACTCATCATGACCTAGAGACCTGTAGAAATTGTAAAACAACTACTGAGCGGTGAAAATTGTTCGTTGCATGCTATCCTGTAACCTGACAAATAATGCACCATGGCATTGCTCCCGCGCTTGGCACAACGGTATTTTATGGCTTCATGGGGATAGGCCCCACCCCAATAAGATAATTCTCATAAACCGGGCAATGGTCCTTATCATGCCCATGGCCCTTGCATTTCAAGCACCAAACTTCAGCGCGCACCTCAGGCTAGGCTTCCTTTCCCTTCTTCAAGCTCTGCAACTCCAAGTGTAGACTGACCAGTTGCGAGTGAATTTGATGTACTCCAATATTCATATCTTATATTGGTGAGGCTTCCAATCTCATCATGATCTCCATAGCTTCCGCTTGTGTTGTTATCTTCTGCTGTGATAATGGTAATCTTAAGTGGGGCAACAACAAAGCAATGTACCAATATTTGTGTTGTTCGCCTGTGATGTTCATATTAGCCTATCGGATCAGACATTTTAGTCTCTGATCGAAATCCCATGAAGATTCATTCACCACTTTCTTTATCTCCTTAAGCTATGTAACGAACTACGCTTGAGATTTAGGCTTCTTAAAATTGCGGTTCAACACTTGCTGAGTATATGCAAATGTCGCGACAGGGTGATATTGGCAGTACTTGATATACCAAGTCAACACTCTATCCTGCAACGCTGTGACCAGCTGTGATTTCTTTAGATTATCATCAGTGACCTGTTGTACTGTCCACACATCATCTGTAACAGACTAGAATTGCTTGGGTTCTTCACTCTCTACCCCTTTAAAGATTGACATCTTCATTGCGCTCGCCATATTGAATGGTGGAGGTGGAGGTGAAGGTGTAGGTGGAGGCAGAGTGGATGGATGAGGTATATTCGAGATACCCTGACTTACCAAATGCAACACAGTTCACGGTATATTCAGAATTGTACCTTCACCATCGCTCGATGAGGATCCCAATAGCGGACTATATTCAGAGCCCGATTCTCCGTTCCTTCTGAATGGTTTTCCGCTTCGCATAGTCCCAAACATAAAGGTAATGGCATAACCTATTTTTCACACAACAACATATTAATCCAAGTTTTCAGAGATCGTAAGTACTTACCTCGCAGTCCCTTGAAGAGCATGCACTCTACTTCACTGTAACTGACAGTTGTATTGATCATGAACTTAGTCACAAATGGTCCAAGTGTTCGATCAATCCAGTGATCAACAACTCGCGTGATGTTGTTTTTTGAAGCTTCCAAGTGCCTCACCAGCTCCGGAGTCCACACAATATGGCTGTCAAGTCTCCACATACCCTGATTTTCCACCAATCTAGATAGCCACTCGTGCAATTTGCAAGGGAAGAAATAGAAAAAGTTCTCGGTTTTGTCTGAGTATAGGTATCTACTCAACCATTTCTCCTTGGATAATTGCATATTTATATTCTCTTGAGATGCAAACATGTGTTAATTTCAATCGATCCACTTCTCAATTTATTTCTTGTTAGGGAACCACTTATTCAACATCACACATTCCTTAGATTGATCTCGGTCCCGGCAATAGAACCCTTTGTTGGCTTAAGGGGTCCTGACCCAAGTTCAGAGTTATTCGCGCTAACCAAAAAAACCCTAACTGCTGGCCCCTTTGGCAAAAACCTACGTAGCATAGGCTGCAATCTCACCCGAAGCAGTATTGGGGAATCCTAGAACCAGGTTTCTGCATCCAGAGGCCTGTGTGATGATCTATCCCTTCCGACTGTCAACTACTGTAACTATATCGAAATGACCTTCAAATCTTCGTGAAGGTACTTGATTGTAGTTAGCATGCATAAAAGATACAAATTTACTACTTTCATGCAATAAATTGTATATTCAAGAGCCCTTATGACCCAGATCTATTGTCGCATAGATCTACCCTTTCTGAATAATTAACTACAACAAATCTGCCTCATGACTTTTCGATCTCCACGAAGGGGTTAATTATTCTTATTATTCATTTCACACAAAAATAAAGCATTAAGTCACATAAAACATATCCTAGAGCAAAGATACATAAATTTAACATAAATAAATAAACAAGGCACTGATGCACAGATTTGGCTCAAAACAATCTTTATTATGAATAAGCGTTCAATTACAGACTTCCCCTCCCTGCACACTCAGCTGCAGGGGTGACACACTTAGCTATGGACTTGCCAAGGTCTCCACGCACTTAGTTGCAGGAGCCTTCCCATTTGGCCTAAGTACAGGAAACAAACTTTTCCTGCCTTAACACCTTGCCCTTACACTGATTCTTCTAAAAAATTAATCTCTTAGACTTACTATGACTCAACTATATATAGCCTTTTGATTACAATACCATGCCCACAAACCATGGGTGAGTCTCAAAACCGACCTACCACCTACCCATACAAGGGACTAATGCCCCTTTGCCTTTTACTTAGCTTCACGCTACAATTACACATTTCACAGAGACTTTACATTCTTTCACAAAAACTATTACAAAAATTGACTTAACTGACAAAATTTGATCCCAGGGACCCTATCCCAATAGTGTTCGAAAGAATATTGTGTTAGGCAGGGATGTGAAGTTCACTTCCAAGTTTTGGAAGGAGTTATTTGCAGGTTTGGGCACAAAGTTGGCCTTCGATACAACTTATCATCCACAGACAGATGGATAGACAGAGAGGGTCAACAACATATTGCAGGACATGTTGAGGATGTATGTGATGCATCAACAACGGAAATGGGAAGAGTATCTCCCATTTGAATAGTTCACATACAACAATGTTTATCAGGAGTCATTAAGGATGAGTCCTTTTGAGGCATTTTATTGGTGGAGTTGCAGCACTCCCATCTGTTGGAGTGATCCGGTTAACAGGGTATTGATTGGACCAGACATGTTGGTAAACATGGAATAAGAAATGCAGGTAATCAAGAAAAATATAGAGGCAACATGGGATTGGCAGAAAAGCTACGTAGACAGAAACATGTTGTTCAAGGAGTTCCAGGTTGGGGAACATGTGTACTTGCGCATCAAACCAAAGAAGAGCTCCTTATGGATTGGATCATGTGCCAAGCTAGCACCACAGTTTTGTGGACCCTTCAGTATCATTTAGAGGATTGGGCTAGTAGCATATCGACTTGCATTGCCTCAGATAGTGAAAGGCCATGATGTTTTCCATGTATCGTTGCTTAAGAAGTATGTTAAGGATGTTGATCATGTGATTGACTGGCCTTTATTGAAGGTGGAACCAGATGGATAATTCCAGTTGGAGCCTCAGTGTATATTACAGAAAAAGGTTCTCATGATTTGTAATCGAGAAATTAAGCAAGTTAAGGTGCAATGGAAGCCCTTTTGGTGTGATGAAGCTACATGGGAGATGACAGATCATATGCAGGCCATGTGTCATTCCTTGTTTGTCGGTATGAGGCAAAGCAATTTTGGTATGGTGTTGTGGTATATGATTTGGTATATGTTTTAATGATGTTTGGTATATGTACATATGTATATGGATGCAAATACCGCCATGAGCTATGTTATAAAGCTCCAATAAGAGGTATGGGTGTCATGTCATTATTGTGTCATGTTGTTATGATGTTGGTTTGTTTTTTAGCAGGGTGTTCATTGCAAATACTGCATCGAGCTATGTTATAAAGCTCCATGGGTAGTATGTTTTATTTTTAGTGGTTTTGTTGAGGTATTGGTGTGGTATAACACTGAGGACAGTGTTCCCTGGGGGGGGGGGTCTCTGTATTAGCCCTGGCGAAAATTCCATGTAATAAAAGTAAATAAAGTTAAAAATAATAACCACGGTTGACAGGACACTTATTCGAAGCTGAATGTTGGGCAAGACATCCTAGTTGGTGTTCATTTGGGTGTTTATGGCTAAGGAAATTGGAAAAGGAAATGGTTAAGGCTTTGGAAAGGCAAAATGACATTGTTGACACATTTATTTATGAAAATAATGGAAATTAGGAGAAAAGGGAGGTGAAAGGTCACAACTTTCATGTGAGGAGGAAATTGAAGGAAAATAATGGAAAATGAAGAAAATAGAGGCCTCATTCATAAAAAGGCTTATGAGGATCAGTTGGTAACCTTTTTTTTAGTTGATATTTGTAGCTCTCTCATTATTCTCTCTCTCTCTCTCTCTCACTCTTGGACACTTAGAGTTTTCTTGGAGCATTTTTGCATTGGAGCAAGAAAGGAAAAGAAGGCAAGAGGAAGAAAAGATCAAGTAGGGAAAGCCAAGATTAAGAAGCTACAACAAGATTCGTTGTAGGTGTCGATTTGCATGTGTATTTTCCTTGCTATATTTGGCATGCATGGTATTGCATGTGGTTCTTTACTATTGTAGCATGGGTTTTTCCAAGTGTAATAATGTTTTCAACGTAACCTTTCCATTTCCAGATAGCCATGGTGTGATGGGGTTCTCATGTCTTGGTTGAGTTGGATTTTCGGATGGATTCGAAGCTGAGTGAGGTGGATCTCTGAAATGATAGAACACATGGTCTAGTAACCCTTGAACTGGACTATGGGTTGTGGTAAAGAATGGATTTTGTGTTGCCTCAGATGGCCTATGAATCCTTGCCGATGAATGACAGGATATACGGTAAAGCCAAGAGGTGGTTTGCTGTCCGTTGGGCCTAATAATCTCGGGTTGGCATATGTGGTAAATCCTAGAGAGTGGGTCTTGGTTTAGGGCCTAGTGATCTGGGTTTGGATTGCGGTAAATCCTGAGAGACTAGGAGGCAGGAAAATTCCTCACGGTGTAGGTGGAGAAATATGGTGGCATCCATGCTTGTTTGGCTTAGTGATCGGGTGGAGATCACAGTAAAGCTTGTTATGATGTGTTCATTGTGTTGGCCTAGTGATCCGGGATGGATTACGGTAAAGTCTGGTTTCTATTGATGAGGGTGAGGTGGTTTAGCCTCAGTATGCCCTGGTTGGTTCTTTTCGTTTGAGTCCCACATTCACGCTTGGAATATGGCACGGTGGTGAATGGCTGAAGAGAGATTTGGATTAGCCATTCTATGGCTGGGCAGAACGTGGACGTCCCATCCCGAGTTTGGTTTTTGCATCATTAATGAAAGGTTATTTCTCCTTGTATTTCTATGAGCATTTTGATGGATTATATGTGGTCTATATGGCTATACTTTCATGAGTATTTCTGTTGTTATTATGCTGGCTATATGTGTGTTTTATGACAATAACTATGTATGGATCTTAGCATGTTTTTACTTGTAAATTAATGGATAATTTATCTATGGTCTAATAGATGGTAATGCAACAAATGGCATGAGGGAACAATGGTTCTTAACGATCCTTAGATAAGTACAAGATCCTTATGTTTAATTCTGTTGGTTACACCTGTAGATTACATGCTTGTGACATGTTTGACGAAATGCCTGTCATGGATAGTAGGGGTCTGATTAAGGTATTGTTTAACTTATTTCTCATGCATCATTGTTTCCTTATTATTTTACTGCTCCTAATTTATCATTCCATTTTGGGTAGTGACCCGGGCTCTGGGCCTGAAAAAGTGGCTCAAATTATGGGGATGCTGGCATAACACTGGTAAATTGGGTCTCTAGACACTGGCAGGCAAGCCTGTGAGAGTGAATTTGGGTTTCTGGATGCTGTCATGCCTATGGCATGAGAGAAACTAAGGCTTAAGATGTCCAGAATATCAGTGGGACACAGGGACAAGATGTCTGAGTGGCTAACATGTCTCCTGAGGATTCCGTTGCTGATGTGGAGAGGTTGGTTGATGTTTTCCATCGATTCCACTTCCTTAAGGTCACATAGGAGATCTAATCCAATTATAGTAGCCTCTCATCGTATGTTTACCCTAGTTGGCTAGTTACTTGGATAAATGTGTGAGGAGGGTGTTACAGTTGTGACAGAAAAATCCTAAGGTAATATTTTCAAACCAACCTTGTAGATTGAAGGCCATCCCATTTAATCAAGAGAGGGCTCTCTCTGATATATTAATCACTAAATTCTTAACAACTTGTTGTTTCTTTAAATAATGGCTAGATCTTCAGTTGAGTTTTGTTGAAATAGGGTTTGGTTGGGTAGGAGGCAATTAATCCATTGGGAAATGGAGTCAAGAAACTAGGTTTTATATTAAATAACCAAGACACTGACTGCATGATCAAGATGGATAGAGGTAGGGTAGATGACATACTTTATACCTATCAAAATATCATTTGAGATAGCAGTAGAATATAGAAACACCAATCCACTATAGCACGACATGAAACTTGAACCCTAGTAGCTTTAGAAGAAAGAGGGCAGATGTTTAGAATATATTAAACAAAGCATTAAACCAATGAATTCTATCACATTACCTTTATTCAAACATCAGAAGACAAACATTTAATGGGCATCACATAAAAGAAAAAATCTGTCACTTAAAGAAACACTACTAAGAACGCTATCATAAGAATCTTTGTATCATTGATCACAATCTTCTAGTCTTGGCACTGTAAAATCATATAATTTGATAAACACAAAGACAACAGACTTATTTTTCTCAGAATCCAACCCTTGGTCCTCCTTTTACATTTCATTTATAGAAACACTACACAGACTTCAGATCCATAATATGTGGGAAGTCTTAATTACAATAACCATCAAGATATAAAATAAATGGATATAAAAACCTCTTCAACCATATTTAGTTTGTTTTTTTAAATAATTAAGGAGGAGATAATATCAAATCCCCAAGTCGAATTGATGAGGTGGCCTTCAACTATTGACTTGGCATTTTTATAGGAAACAAAATTTTGAAAAATATGGAAACATTTTCCTCAAATATCATTTCGAATCTATAAAAACATGATAGATATTAGAAAAATGAGAGAGGTTTTTGTAAATTATTATGTTACAAAAAAAAAAACTATTTTTATTTTAAAAAATAATCTCCATCTATTCAGAAACTTCGTTTCAAAACAATGACCAAAACAGGAAAAAGCATAAATACAAAATTTGGAAAAATAAGCTTGAAAGATTCCTTTGTATTTTCCAAACCATGATAACTGTGTAAAAAATGAAAGAGGTTTTTTTAAATCATCCCATTCCCAACAATTTTTTTTTTTTTTTTTAATTTACCACCACCTGTTTGTAATCTCTATTTGGACACGATGATTAAAATAGGAACAAATAGAGTATTGCCATTTCTTCTTAAACCACTTCTCTCCTTTAGTTGGTAAACCCGTTGCCTCTGTAAATTTTGTCACTTGAAATTGCATGTACTTGACCCTAGCTATGATGCCATCAAAGCATTTGATGAAATCATGGCATAAACATAGATTATAACCATTGAAATGGTGAAAAAATAGGTTCCCTACGATTGTGAAAACAGAGATTAGCTCATCATATTCTTGAAACCATTCGATGCCATTAGTTTCATTACACTTGATATGCCCATATTTTCCCATGATTCAACTGAAAACAAGCTCAATACCTTGCCAACATGCTGTTAAAACTATTAAAAACTCCTTTGTCTGTTGCAAACCGATTTCCTGGGTATGCTGGAAATGACTACTTCATGCACAGTTTCAATTTTTAGGTTACCTATAAAACCCTCTTAAAATGATTTTAAACCCTTCCATATGTCACATCAACTTGCAATATAATTTACAACACTTCATAGAGTGTTTAAGAGTTTAAAATCACCAACGTGGCAGTTAGAAAGACTTTATTTTTTAAAATTTCTGTAGGCGTTATGAAAGTATTTCGTAGCAAACCTATAGGCGTTGGAAAACATTTTCGTAGCACTACTTGTCTTCAATAAATTTGATCTAATTGGATGCAAAACTTAGTTAGGAGCTTAGGGATTGTTTAATAATCCCTTTGACAAACCCCAAACCCTATGGTTTCTTTTTTCATCAAAATTGTTTAGTATGCTTAATGACCCATACCTCTCAATTAACACTTAACCTTGTATTTTTTCCATCTTTCAAAACAATTTATTGAAAATGAGACAATCAACTATTTTTCAAACCATTTTGACCTTTCAGAGGTATAAATAAAATGTTAATAGTAGGTAAGAATTTCTCATCATTTTCATGATCTAGAATCAAAGGCTCATAGATTTTTAGATTATTCACATTCACTATTGAGTAAATGCACATATATGGGGGTATACTGGTTTTTAGGCATTATCACCCACCTTCTTCAATAATTTAAAAGGAATATACCACAAAGCCTTTATTTTCTTACTAGGATCTTGTATCCTTCTTTTGTTCAGATATAACCAAACTTTGTCTCCCACCTTGAATCATTTCTCAATCCTACCCTAATAGTGTTGGGCCTTGTACCTTTCCTATGACATATTCAATGCGGCATGTGCTTTCAAATGGATTTACCTCATCTTATGAAAAAAATTTCAGCCTCCAATACTTCTCCTATAATGTCTTCGAGTGACTTATTTTTGTTGTCCACATACAACATCTAAGAGTGAAGGTGGAAAATACCCAAAACAAGTTTCAAAAGGGGACTTATTGGTAGAAGTATGGATTGCATTGTTATAAGAGTGTTAAATACAAACCAAATTTTCATCTCAAGTCCATGGATTCTTTTGATTGCAACCCCTCAAAATCTAAAGTATTCAATTTGTTTGCCCATCTATCTATGGATGGAAAACTGTTGATCTCTTCAACTTCGTGTCCATCTTTTCCCAAGTTTTAGTCCAAAAAGCATTGGGAAATCTAGTATCTCTATCTAAGATGATGCTCATTGGTATTCGAAAGTGCACCCAAACCATGTCAAAGAACACATTTGCTACATATTGTTCCTTACTGGTATTTTTACAAGGCATGATAATGCATATGTTGCTAAACTTATCAACTACCACAAAAACGTAATCATGTCTCTTCTTAGAAAACCACAAACAAAATCCATGGAGATGCTCTCATAGGGTCTAATAGGTGGAGGAAGGGGATGGTATAAGCATGGGGGATTCACTCAATGAACCTATGACATATCACATGCATTCATGGCATATTAAACAATACCCCTATTTTGACTACATATTGGAAAATACCTATAACAATCACATTTAACCCCTTACGAATACGAACCCAATACACCTTCCCAATTTAAAAAACCCCTAATTGCACTATATATTGTAGGTATCCATATTTTCATTAAATTTTTTTATACCCCTTTATATTTTTTCATTAACTTTGAGCTCCATTTTTTTATACCTGCCAATATAAAATCCCTTTACCCCCTAATATCCCCCAATATAGTATGTCATTTTCCCCTCAATATATCCCCCAATATGAATGCACATGGTATGGTATTTCTCCCCTAGTGAAGCCCCCATGGGTATAAGCCTTGCTTTATGTTACTGGGATTTTTGTTGGAAATGTGTTTCATGGGTATTACCATGCACTATTTGTATGTGTTAGGCATGTCTAAGGGGTCATAGAGGGGGCTAGGAAGGTCCACATTATTTGGGAGACTAGGAGCAAAGCCCTAGAGGAAATATTTGGGGTTGCTTTTGATAATTTTCAGGCAATGGTTTTTGACCCATTTTAATGTAATTCTAGTTAAGGAATTAGGGTTTTAACATATGTGGAATACCTATATATTCTATTGGGAATGATGAAATTAATAATAATAAGAAAAGAGAGGTGTGACTCTTATAAGGTTTGTCAGTTTTCCCAATTAAGGATTCTCAAGGTAGATCTCTATGTACTATGTATTTCGTTGATTTTTCCTTCTATTTTGCTTAAGAATCTATATGCATTGTTTGACTTCATAGGTTTATAACGTACACTTGTAGGTACAACAAAGTATACATCCTCTAATAAATTGAGCTACATCTTCTTGCATTCTAGACCAATACCTCTAGTTCTTGTGCTTCTAGTTTTGAAAATACCTCTTTTGAGTCATCCCATGGAGAATTAATGTACTCATCCACCATGGCTAGGGATTTCAAACTTTATTTCAATTCATGTACCCAAGAACTTCACATAAAACCCTAAAGGAAAACTGGTCTAATACTAATATGACTTGTAAACTACCATTTATATTTCACTAGAATAGATCATCGCTATAATTTTGTACAATATGTTTACCATGCAATATTTTATTAAAGATTGAAAACTTGATTTTTCTAACTTTACCAAAATAAGATGAAAAACTGAAACGAAAGAGACAAGCAATGGCACACCATCCACATAATGAACACAAGATGACCTTGGGAAAACTCAATACAAGAAACATATAGCTAGAAAGTGGAGCCTATTCTCGACTCTTTTCTTCTCAATTATGAAATGTGAGTGTAAAGTAAGGGGTCTTAACTATGGATGTGCCTCAAACATTATGGCCAATATGGCTACTACATGGTCTCCTTCTTCCTCTATTATTCCTTAATATATATCAATGCTTTGCTTTCCTTTAGAAAAAAATAATACATTAAGAATGGAACCCCTACCTTTCCTAGAGGCCTAATATTTAACACCACTTGATAGCTGTATAGGGTTATGGTTGGAGTTTTCCTTGCTTCATCCCCCAATTAAGATTAGAGTTTTGGTCACTCTAGAATATTCTTGAATGTCCAAAAGTGACTAGCTCTACATGTGAGAGTAATGGGAGTTAACATGGCATCCACTCAATACCATGGTGGTTAATAATATAGTCAAACACAAAAGAGACATAAATTCCCCATACAAACTTCGATTGAGGCGATTTCCATACCACTCAAAAGATCTCAAAGTGTAGAACAACATCAAGAGTATATAGCTATGCTTACAAAGTTTCGACCCCAAAAATGGTCAATGAAGCCTCAGACAAGATCTGAAAGGTTTTGGACTCCAAATTTCAGAAATATGAATTACCTCTAAATGGGCCCCATAAGTCAATAGCCTTAAACTTTTACTTAGAAAGTACCAAAAATAGATGATAAATTATATGATGATACAATCAATACTACCAAATTTACAATGAATGAGAATATGTTTATAGGTCAATATAGTCATTATTGAAGAGATGAACTTATGATATAGTTTTATGGATGTAGAGGAGCCTCTTTGATGTAAAAGGAGTTAGTATATGAATTGTCTCTACTATTGTTTTGGGAGTTGTGATCAATGTCAAATTTTGTGCCACATATTTATTCTAGCTTCTTATGCTATTTTATGTATTTGGTTCATAATAGGTTCTCATTTATGAATGACATAGAGTCTAGGCAGTACTGCAATAGTAGTCATGGGTTTGTCATTTTCATGAGAGAACATCATTGAGAGATTAATGTTGAGATTTTTTAAGCCCCAATGACCATTGAGGATATTATACATGAAATTTCGCAAGTGAGTTATGATGCCTTGATAATTGTTAAATTGTCACAATGATCAACAATATATGTTTGACTGTGGAACTTTTGAGTCTCCTTTGCTAAAGTTGCTTCTTATTTTCAAAAGATCCAATTATTTGAGGATGTATCTAAATGAATAATTAGTTTGATTTAAAGTAGGTCATGATAATAGTCTACCAAGCATGACAATGAGACCAATATGTGATGTCCATGTTGCCCCCATGTGGGCCTATCCTGTGAATGATAAGGTTTAAGAGGGAATACAAGTAGATTTCATTCCTATAGTATTGGAAATGATTTCTATAGGATCAATGCATAAAATAGGACAATAAATATTCAGAGAGAGAAAACCCAAAAAATCCTCCATAATTTTTATAATAACTCTTTTTTTCTTTTTCTTCCTACAATATTGATTATAGTGTACCGAGAAGGGCAACATATGAGTGCAATGTCAAACCTTTAAGCTTATTTAATGAAGAATATTTGTTTTATGTTCATTCTCGTTTGTTTCTTTTAAATTGTAATAGCATGTATTTTGTGTTTGTCAATCTAATTCAATTTTATGTCAAACAATCCTTGTGCATTCTATGCCTTATAGCCAATGACTACATTAATATTATTTGCATTAAATATTGTAAAAATATTGAAGTTAATTTCAAATAAAAATAAAATCGTTTCATTAATGTCACAACAACCTCCCCAATTTTAATGTACTAATATATACTATCATCGAGGGTCACAAAATCCCTCAGTGGAGTAAGAACCATTGCGTTTGGAAAAGACTCAACATCCAAAGCCAACTCACAAATCATGTCTATTTACATAGAAGGATCATGTCATCTATAGATAATAAGAAGTATGGATTACATTCCATTAAAGCAATGAAGAAATATTGTCATCAATCTCATTAAGAATCTTCAAACAAATAACTTACATAAATAAAAAATTGGAAAGACAAAGTGTAAGTAAATATGAACTTGATTATAAATGCTTACAGAGAAAGAACATGGTGAGCAAGAATGATACATATAGAGTAATGGTTCTTTACAAAAGAAAAATGATTATAAATCAAAGTTAAAATCTAATATAAAAGTATTTTAGAATTTTGAAAATTTTACATAACTTATGTCTTGCAGAACTTAGTGTGTAACATATAATATAGATGGGCCTAGAGTATGCCCTAAAACTTCTTTTATTTCACTAAGAGTTTGTCTTCCTTGGACGCAAGGAAACAAATAAACAACCCAAGGCTCAGAGGCATATTTCAGGAGTGAAAACTTGCCCCCTTATGAACCACCAACAAGTCATTTCAGGTGGTGTGGTTTTTCTTGAATAACAGTGATGAGTCAATGTGCATTCACGGATAACAACCATAAATGTTTGTCCTAGCTGCTAGTTTGACAACTGAGTTATGATATATTTTCCCACTTTCAAAAAATTAAAAAAATAAAAGATAGATATAAGAATATACACACTTTTGATATATATGAAAAATAACAATTCAAATTTAAATATAGTTAATAAATAAAATGTTATGCAACATAATAAGGAATTGAAATAAATTTAATACAACCTAATCACCTAAGTGAGTAGAAAAATGTGTCGCTAAAAGGAACATGACCTAATAAGGCTTTTGAGTAGTAGAATCGATATAAAAAAGCCAAGTCAATTATTGGACTAGCTATCTCATATTATGAAGTATCTCATGTGCCCTTTTTTTTAAGTTTCAAGTAGAGCGATTTATCCACTAGGACCAAGGCTTGGTGGAGACTAAATCTCCATACAAACCAACTGGCCTACAACACATGGATTGAACTACCTCATTTTCACTTAGAAAAATCTTCTAATGAACTTTGTGAGAGATTGAATGAATTATTTTGGGATTATATATATATGTGTGTGTGTGTGTGTGTGTGTGTGTGTGTATGTAATTTAAAAATTTAAAGTTATTTATAAGCACTTTGTAAAAATTGGTGCAAAAATAAAAGAAAAGGATGTAAAAGTTGTGTTGTTAAGCAATTTTCCTATGAATTGCTAAAATGATGTATTTACTTGTTTTAAAAGTGATCCAAATATATAAGGAAAAAGTGCATATATCATCTAGATAATGTTTTAACATATTATTGAAAAAAAAAAAGATCACATAACATGGAATTGTAAAGTCAAAGTTAATACCTTCTAAAAAGGAGAACAATAATAACAAGTGTGATATGCAATGTTGTTGGTTAGTACTCGCCTCTTATATAAAAAGTAATTGATGGCAAAATTTATTGCATGCAAATTATATTTTTATGGTGTCGTTATATTTTTATATATGCTTATTAAAATGTAGAACACATATGGACCTAAAGGATAGGAATGTTGTGTTTCCTCGTATAAGGTCATAGTTAGCATGTATGTATATTGGGGTAATGGATTCTTCCCTGTCCTAAAAAACCTTTGACCTAAATAGTGAGATGCCAAATTACATGAAAAAATCATAAAATTACATTTTACTTTTTTCAATATATAAATATAAATAATATAAATATCTTAATATAGAAAAATAAATACAAAACTATTAAAATTATAGAAACAAGTGCTACATAGCAACTTGTCTCTACAACTTAGTTTAAATATAGCTAAATTAAAGTAAAAATATTGAATTCAAGTTACTGTTAAATTTTGGAATCCGATCAATTTAGATTTTATTGATTGGTAAATTAAGGTATTTTGTTATTTGTAATTCTACATTGTGGGAGTGGAGTATCCAATCCTGCCCAACAAAAATAATAATATCTTATTAGTCCCTCACATAGCATGAGTATACAAATCTATTTCCATTAAAATTTTTAATAACGAGTTGATTTGTTTATTTTTTAATAAATCAACGTTTTATTCATTCATCAGAAAATAAGTACATCAACAACAAAATGCAAGTAGTCTCACCCCGACCAGGTTTGTTGACTACTGCAATCAAGATATGACAAAGAAACAGAAAGATAACCAAAGATACAATCCACAACTTAGGAGGACAAAAGCACTAGAAAACACATAAAACAAGTAGAACACCTGTAACCATGCTAGTCATCTGAAGTGATTGAAGATGGATTATCTGGGGTTGTTACAGGAGGATGGGGAGGGTGGAAAGAACACTGGACATACTCCTCGAAGTGGGCCATCCAAGAGTCTAGCTTCTCCACTTTCTCATCTAACAGGTTCTGGCCGCGCTAGACCACCACGACTCGCTATCGGACATGGAACTAAAATTAATGCATCTTTTTCAATGTGGCTATGAGCTCAACATGTTATTCCCCTCATACTCACTTGAAGGTTTCCAAGTGATCAAGTACATAATGGATCATGTCCCTAGAATTTCCAAACAACACCGATGGTCATCACTCTGTCTCACCCACCTTGCCTTCCCTCGTCAGCCCGAAACTCCACGTCACACCATTCCATCCCGCTAGTGAGGCTACGAAATGTGACCCCCATGACCAACGCTCGAGCCACCATGACCATGACAATCGCGGATTCCAGACGCCACCTGACCCGACCGACCAACACTCCTGCCACCCCGCCCAGTTCCAATTTTCATCCCTTCCACCACTGTATGTAGAAATTCTGAAAATTCTCTACAAATCTCGCTTTGAGACTTATGTAAGAAAATATGACTGTATATTAACCCAATAATGCAATATACCAAAGAAAAATACTATAATCTACTTCTACTATCAATTTTATTTGTGGAAGAGTAAAGATTGAGCAAGATTGAGATGAACACATATAACCAGAAGAAGAAGAATCAATGCACAATACACATGAAAATACTTTGGGGAAAGCCTCAGCTAAAAACCCCACTATCTGTATTATCATACAAGGTGGAAATACATAGGAATCATACAAAGACTTAGCTCTCACAACTAGCTAGCTCTCAGTACAATCCTCCTGGATGCTCATAGGCAATCAAAGCTTCTCACAAGCCTTCTCCTCTGCCCTTCAAGCTCCTATTTCCTTGCGTTGTTCCTCTGGGATGATCTTCTCCAACCAAGTGGAAAACTGATCTCACACACTGATCTCACATTGTCAGAACTGTGCAATCCTCAAGGAACCTTACCTTGACTACATGCATGAGTTTCCTTTATAGGAAAACACATGCAGCTGATAGTACACTGTCCTCAACATTTAGCTCAATTGGGTCTTTTTTAGAATAGACATGCATGAGTTTTTGATGAGGGAATCTTCAGTTATCTGGAGTACACTAGTTGAGTGCATGCATGCATCAACTGACTGATAACTCAAAATTAGTTCCTCAAACAGTTTGGAACTAATTTAACTGGACTTAACTCGGTAAACTGAGCTAACTAATTACAACTCAAATATAACTCAATCTTATCTCCTTAATTTAAGGGATAACTCTTGTATGACTTCAGAAATACTTCTAACTTGAATTTCTCCAACTAATTAATCCATAATGAATTAATTAATTATTTCCAAGCAGCTGGTGAGACTCAATTCGATTTTAATTCACAATTTTAATTCAAGGACAAATTAAAATTGGAATATCTGGATTCTATTTTTATCATTTCTTGTTGCTATTTTCAACACTCCCTCTCAATAAGAAATGAATTCAACTCAATCCCGATCGTGAACCTTTGGAATGTTATGCATGCAACACTTCTCTCTAGTGTTGTTGCTCCAACAACTCCAGAAACAAAAAAAAACATCCAACCTGAATCAGTATGATGCATCTATCATCAAAGTCTCTGACTTTTATTGCCTCTGTCAACTGAAAACTTTGCACTTCTACTGACTCTGCCTTTCTGCACTGTTGTTAATCCTTCTCTGCACTCTTCAGTATCTGAATGATCTAGCCTTTGTCACTTTGATCTCTGACTACGTCAATCCCACTGATTTCTCCCGCTACTATGTACTTTGGGCTCCTGTAGCAAGGTACGATCGATGAGATAAAACCTCTTAATGGACCTTGCCCAATTTCAGCCTTCTTGAGACTATCACTTCACATTGCCCCACCTCACACCTAGAGGTATGGCTGCATGTGATCCCTATGCCTTCTCCAATTGTGGCTCTCCACAATTATCTAAGACTTCTTCTGGGATTGCATGTTGAGAGGTATTTTACTCTCCCTCTCAACCACCAATTCTCTAACATTTTCCTTGCTCCTCAAGGATTTGCATGCATCTTGAACCTCAAGAGCATACAAGTTCTTAACTCGTGAACCGATCTATTTCACTTTTCTCGTGATGATGTGTCTAAGGAATGCCTTTCCTTTACTGAAGGCAATATCGTAGCCTTTGTCCTCTAACATCGTGACTGATACCAAGTTCTTCTTCAGTCCAGGCACATATTTCACATCTGTCAAGGTGATAGGAGCTCCATGCTCCCTCTGAAAAGAAACCGTGCCCACTCCTGAAACACTGTACCTTCCATCGTCACCCATCTCTATGCGCATCTTGAGGTCTTTCTCCTCCAAGGTACTGAATAAAATTTTATCGCCGGTCATGTGGAATGAGGCTCCACTTTCAAGATACCAAACACAACCCATCATCGATGACACCATGCATGTGATGAGGGTAAAGTCCATTTCGAATTGAGAGGCCAATGCCTGACCTTCCGATGGGAAATTAGTCGCATAATGTCCCATCTCGTGACAATTAAAGCATATCACTTTAGACTTGTCACCCTTCTTACCTCCATGAGAAGGATTCAATTTGGAATGGGAATCCTTCCCCTTCCCTTTCCTTGCCTCACTTGCTAAGGCTAGATTTTCTTCATCATCATCCTTGGAGGAAGAACCATCTCATGTACTCCTCCTGATCTCCTCCTGCATGAGATCCGACCACAGTCATTCCCAATCCGACAGTTTCTCCCTTCCATTCACAGAGTCCTGGTAGCTATTCCAGCTCTTTGGAAGGCCAAGGAGAGTGAGGCTCACCATATCATCACCGACAATAATTATTCCCACACTACCAAGCTCATCTCTACAAGTGGTGAGCTTATTCAGATATGTGGAAATAGTATCGTCGTTCTCCATCTTGATTCTTCGAAGCTTATCCTTGAGCGCCAATTTCCTCTGGTCACTACTGTTCTAGTAGAGGTCCTTCAATGTCTTCCACATTGAAAATGGAGTATCCTTCCCATGGAGACTCGAGACAATATGGTATCGAACTCACTCAAGGATGATTCGTCTCACCTTCGCCACACACTTCTTCCACTCAGCCAACTCTTGTGCATTAGTTGAAGCTGGCTTTTGGATTTCTTGATCAATGAATTCCTTCAAGCTGTTGTCTTCTAATACAGCCTCCATGTGATCTTTCCATGCTATGTAATTCGAGTTGCCTTCCAAGGCATACTCAAGTCTCAAGCCATAGAACGCCATTGGCCAACCTTGAAGTATAATAAGAATTTGATTTGCACCTGCAACCCCAAACTTCAAACTTCAAATTCTCTTCTCCATATACTATTCACTGCTCCGATAAACTAGGCTCCAATACCATGTAGAAATTATGCAAATTCTCTACAAATCTCGCTCTGAGACCTATGTAGAAAATATAACTGTAGATTAACCTGATAATGCAATATACCAAAGAAAAATACTATAATCTACTTCTACTATTAATTTGCTTTGTGGAAGCTTAAAGATTGAGCAAGATCGAGCTGAATACATATAACCAGAAAAAGAAGAATCAATGCATAATACACATGAAAATACTTTGGGGAAAGCCTCAACTAAAAACCCCACTATCTATATTATCATACAAGGTGGAAATACATTAGAAATACAAATCCTTAGCTCTCACAACTAGCCAGTTCTCAGTACAATCCTCCTGGATGCTCACAGGTAAACCTAGCTTCTCACAAGCCTTCTACTCTGCCCTCCAAGCTCCTATTTCCTTACGCTGTTCCTCTAGGATGATATTCTCCAACCAAGTGGAAAACTGATCTCACACCCTGTATGAACTGCGAAGGTTCCTTGAGGATTGCACAGTTCATACAGGGTGTGAGATCAATGTGTGATATCAGTTTTCCACTTGGTTGGAGAAGATCATCCCAGAGGAACAGTGCAAGGAAGTAGGAGCTTGGAGGGCAGAGGAGAGGGCTTGTGAGAAACTAGGTTTTCCTGTGAGCATCCAGGAGGATTGTACTGAGAGCTGGCTAGCTGTGAGAGCTAAGGCTTTCTATAATTCTGATGTATTTCCACCTTGTATGATAATACAGATAGTGGGGTTTTTAGCTGAGGCTTTCCCCAAAGTATTTTCATGTGTATTGTGCATTGATTCTTCTTCTTCTGGTTATATGTGTTCAGCTCAATCGTTAAGCTTCCACAAAGCAAATTGATAGTAGAAGCAAATTATAGTATTTTTCTTTGGTATATTGCATTATTAGGTTAATCTACAGTCAAATTTTCTACATAGGTCTTAGAGCGAGATTTGTAGAGAATTTACAGAATTTCTACACTGTCACCTGCATTGGAGACTCCCGACCCCCCTATCCAACCAAGCTAGGCTTCGACAAGGAAGAGGACCGACCGCAACGAGTAACCGAGCACATTTTTACATAACCAATATTGTTCCGAGGAGAAAAAGAAAACCAATGAACTAGTATACAAATGACATCTTCAACCACTAGGGTTCGCCTCACCCACTCCGGATGGGACAATGATAACTAGACCAATAATTTCCAATTGGAAAATTAGAGCTCAGCCTAGGATTTGTTGCCCTCAACCCTTCGGTGGCAGCCCACTAGTCCAATCGCCCGAACGCCCGTACACTCTTGACACAGAAACCACTAAAACATACAAAATCCTAAGGAAGAGCTGTAAAGGAGGGTGATTCATTTTCCACGCAGAGGCAGATGGGAACCCACCCACTCACAGCAAGACCACTGATTGGCATGCACCACAGAGGTTCTGCTCCTCTCTTGCACCAAGATACCAAATTCAACACACTAGAGAAAAAAGTGACCAATTTATAGACCCAAAAGCCAGGGAGGGTATGCCGATGCCAGAGTCGCCACCTTTCCCAAACAAGGACTTCTCTCCTCTTCCACCTCCCACTCATAGAATTCTAGTTGCATTCACTGAACCGATACCATACCCAGCAACACACACCACCCTCCATAAACCTTTATCATTCGACTCCTCCCACTCGATTCGAGGATGATGGAGGTTTCACATAGACTGCCATAACACCTCCCGTATACAAGTAGCTATGAGAGGACGTGGAGGCCAATCCTCGTACCGTCAGCCATGTGGATTTCATAATTTCCCACGCTTCACCTTGTGTGCCTAGCTCCTCACCCCTATAAGTGAAGCCTCTTCTGATGCCACAATTCTTTTAAATTCTACAAGGTAGACGTTTATGAAAGTGGGGGCCAGTCTTGAAGGTTTTCCTCACGCTAATGTTCATTGCCCCAATTAGTGAGTTTTTCTGCTACATTGTTACTGTCAAAGTATACATGCTATATGATTACATATGAAAAGGAGGAGATCCTAGAGTGAATATGTTCATGACTCAGTTCCAGTTGCCATCTATTTATTACTCTATCTGGGGAGGACCCATTTATGAGTTTTTGTAGCATGGTAGTGCAATTTGAGAATCTCCTGTGACCTAGAGTTTTGTCACCTCCAACTCCGCAATGACTTGTACCCATCACAGTTTGATAGGTTCCCCATTGTTGAGGATATGGCATTGTCAAAGGATCAAAGTGAGGGCTTCCTAATCCAAAGGTGGATCATAGGCTGGCTAATGTGCTGATGTTTTCCATTCCCTCCATTTTGACAACTGGTTGGTCTCTTTCGAGAAGTCCTTTACTCTCTCTATTCCCAAATTAATGGTGAAATATTGGAGATCTGTGAAGTTGTCCTCTTGGGTTAGTCTGGGTTGCTGCATCTAGGCCTCCTCCCAAAATCTCGTTTTGCATTCGTTCTTGACTTCCAAAACCATTCAATGTGGATCGCCTTCGAAGTATGGTCGAAGGCGATCCACATTGAACACTGGGTGCAAACCAAGGAATGTGGGAATGTTGAGCTTAAAATCACTGTCTCCCACAAACTTGGTAGTGGTGTAAGGACCATATTAGAGTGGTATGAGCTTCCGATGGGCTCCAGTAAGGTGTTATTTCTGCACATGCAACCAGAATTTGTCGCCCACTTGAAACTTGTGTGGCACCCAATGTTGATCATGGTGTTGCTTGCACTTGGCATTTGACTTCTCTAGGATGTAGTGAACCTGTTGGAGGATGTGTTGGATGCGTTCAATAAATATGGTTGCTTTATCCACCTCGGATAGTACATGTGTGGATTCTGTCTGTGTAGTCACCTGAGGCATGGCAAGATCAATTAGACACAATGGTTGAAATCCTAGACCCATTTGAAAGGGATTGCAACGAATCGATTTATGAAGAGCTCTATTATAATTGTGCTACACATATGGAATAATTTCATCCCAGGTTCGAGGATGCTTGGAATTGTACATGTGGAGTATGTGCACTATCATCCTGTTAATGACCTTTGTCTGGCCATCAGTCTGGGGATGGAAGGGAGTCAACTTGGTGAGCTTGGTGTCAAATAGTGTCCAAAGGCTTGACGAAAATGTGCTAAGGAACCTGCTATCCCAACCTGATATAATGGTCAGTGGGATCCCAAAATGTACCCATACTCGTTCAAAGCAGATTTTGGCAGTGTCCTCTGTTGTGATACTCTTCTTGTAGGCTGCCAATATAGGCATATTAGAAATCTATCCACGACCACAAATACACAGTCATTACCATGTTTGGTAGAAGGGAAGCCAGACATATAGTCCATCAAGATGGATTCCCATGGCTGGCTAGGACTAGGCAAAGGAGTTTACAAACCTTTCTTCTTGAGGGATGGCTTGGCGATGGCATAGGAAATGCAGGATTTGATATGTTTCCCAACATCCAGTCAGAGTTTGGGCCAATAGAAGTACTATTGTAGTAAAGCCACAATTTTCTCCATCCGAAAGTGTCCCGCGATCCGACTGTAGTGCACCTGCCAAATCAGTTTGGCATGCTTGCTTCAAGGAACAAAAATGTGGCCTAAGTAGCATAATAATGCGTCTTGGAGGTGGAAATCAGGAACTTGCTTCCCATCTACTAGCATATGGTATGTGGAGGCAAACTCTAGATCATTTTTGTATAGTTGCAGTCATCTATAGGTCTCATGACCACAATAGTTGATAACAGTAGTCAGTGCTGCAACTGGGTGCCAACTGAGGAAGTTTGAAACATGATTAGTGTTGCCCTTTTTGTATTTAATGTTCAAGTGGAATTGTTGCAAATATGTAGACCACTTTTGATGATGATCATTCTGTAACTTCTCTTGTGTCTATACAAATTGAAGAGGTCAGTGATCGGCGTGGATGACCATCTCCTTCCCCAGAATGTAGTGCTTCAACTTTCAGAAAACCTGCACAATGAAATACATTTGTTTATCATAGGTGGGGTACTTCCGAATTGTATCAAAAGTGTATCACTATGATAGGCCACTAGATGACCGTGTTGGTTGAGGACTACACCAATAACATAGTCTGTGGCATCTGTCTCGATTTCAAATGGTTCCACATGTCTGGCAGTGTGAGTACCGGTGCTGAGCAGAAGCAACACTTCAACTCAACAAATGCCTTCTCTTGGGACTCGGACCAAGAAAATTTTTCTTTCATCCCACCCTTATTAATTTGACTCAAAGGTCAAGTGATATGGGATAATCCCAACACGAACCTCTAATAAAAAATTTCAAGGCCCAAAAAGTTGTGAAACTTCATTAGAGTGGTTGGGGCTATCCAATCCTGAATGAATTGGATCTTGGTCAGGTCCACATGCATGCCATGCTCTTCTATTATGTACCCCAAGTATTAGACTTGGCTCATGCCAAAGGTGCATTTCTCCAAGTTGGCATACAATTTGTGTTGTCGAAGGGTTTGAAGGACCTGCCGAATGTGTTGTAAGTGTTCTTCCAAACTCTTGCTGAAGATGAGGATATTGTCCAAATAAGCCACCACGAACGAGTTGGTGAAGGACCGCAAGATGTCATCCATTTGCCTCATAAAAGTAGTAGGGACATTTGTCAACCTAAAGGGCATAACCAACCATTCAAAAATGCCTTCCTTGGATTTAAAGGGAATCTTCCATACATCTGTGGGCTCTATTGGAACTTGATGATAAACAAACTTCAGATCGATCTTGTTGAAATACTTGGCCCCCTTAAGTTGGTCTAGCAGGTCATCAATCTGTGGGATTGGATACCTGTTCTTGACAATGATTTTGTTTAATGCCCAATAATTAATGCATATCCTCCAAGTTCCATCCTTTTCTATACCAGTACAATTAGGCTCCCACAAGGTAAGGAACTTGGTCGGACGTGCCCTTTCTGCAACAACTCCTAGATTTTCTACTTGATCTCTTCATTTTCCAGAATGGAGCGGTGATATATCGGCCCGTTGGGAAGAGGTGCTCTGGGAGTCAGATCGATTGAATGCTTGACCTGACAATGTAAGGGTACCCCTATGGGTGAGGAGAAGATGTCCCTGTATTCTTCCACGACCGCATCCACCTGCTTTTGCTGCTTGGAGGAACCCTTTCTGGGGGCCATGGATGTGGCTATGACCTTCCCCTTACTTTGAGAGTGAATCAGAAAGAAAACAAATTTCCTAGTCTAGGAGATGACCTTACTACATTGCTTAACAAATATCAAAGAGATGACGGTAGGTGGGGCTACCTCTAGTATCCTGTATAACTTAGTACCCAAATAAATAATAACAGAGATAGGTCTAGACTCATATACAACATGCCGCTTCCATAAGTATGGTGGTCCTAATAATACATCACAAACTTAAAGAGGAGCAACATCACACAGTACCTCATTCATGAAGGGCTTGATGTTGTAGGGAAGGTGGCACTGCTAGCTGACGCGAAGATCTCGTCCTTGGTGAAGCCACCTGATGGTGTACGGATGCGGGTGTGTTGTAGTCAGTAGGGCCAACTGTTTCACGACCTCTACTGAAATGAGGTTCTTTTGGTTTCCTCTGTTGACAATGAAATACAACAGAGAACCCTTCACCCTCTTCTATGAGTGGAATAAGTGCTCCCCCTCTTCTGGATCTTCAAGCTCAATCTTCTGGATCTTGGTGGTGCACACAGTGGAAATGGGCTCCACATCAATGATCTGCTTCCCTTTGTCATTCCCCTTGTCGGGTTTTGACTCAGAATCAGAACATGTGTCAGACTCAGAAGCCTTCAGCTCAGCCACCAGTGACTGCTTGGCTCGACACTCACTTATGTTGTGAGTGGAGCTCTTATGGAACTCACACCACTTTCCCGTGTCCTTCTTTTTCTTTGTGGTTTTGTTTTTTTCTTACAACTTTGGCAAGTTATCCTAGGTCACCCCACCTTGGCTTTTCCCTTTTCTCTACGGTTTGGGCGCACCTTTCCCTTGCTTCGGATTCGCAGATCCAAAGTCTCTCTTTTTCTATTTAATCGTCTTCTCAATCTTGATAGCGTATCGGTATGCTGTGCCAAGCGAGGAGATGTCCATGAACCCTATCTCATATTGGATGTACCTGTGTAGGAAATTGCGGTACTTAAATATCAAATGTTTCTCAGAATCCTTGATAGCCAACTTCATGCAAAGGGTATGAAAAACATTGGTAAACTATGGCATGTATTCGTCCCTTCCCTATTGCAGTGTGGTCCATGTTATGTATTTATCCTCATAGCTCCCGACAAGGTAGTACTGCTCCTTGGTGGCATCCCGGAATGAATCCCAAGTGGGTGCGGCCAAAAATAGTGAGAGCATACTTTCATCTTTCTGCTCGCAATCAGTTTCCCACCAGTCCTTGATGTAGGAGGTGGATTTAGGAAGAGCAAAAGTAATATTTTCCTGGTTGGAAAAATCATGAATAGAAAAATTTCCTTCTAGCAAATTTAACCATTTATCTATAACATCCACATCTATCTGACCCTCAAATATGGGAATGTCAAAGTTAACTTGTACCTTAAAGGGTGTGTCACTTCCAGAGTAGCTACTGGAAGTAGATGTGTCGCCACTGCGTAGCCGCTGAAGGATTTGGGCAAAGTTGTCCATTATCGCATTCCTTTGTCGCTCGAGGGCTTCTTCGAGCAATATTTTGATAGGATTTCCTGCTCCCTCATCTTTATTTCCTTTTGCCATGGGAGGGTGTCGGGATTTGTGAGGTTGATCTTGCAAAGGTTCAACTAGTTCAAGCCCTAACTCCTTATATCCCGACCTCGTTGGGGACATGGAAAGAAAAAAAAAAACGAGCAGACCACTCTAATACCACTGATCCAAATTTAGAAAAGAACGTGACAAATTATAGATATAACTATAAACACAAAGATGTAGCAAAAATATCACTTCATTTCATTAATATCAAATACTAAAATATGTTTACAAACATAATGGATGTAAGACTAGCTCAGGCGATGGTAGCTTATCTCTAAGAAGAGATGTGGCAGCTACATGCCTCTAAACTGTGTTACAATGAGGCTCAAGGGCCTATTTATTATTGGAAAACATGAGAAAACCATAAACAACAAAAACCCCAACTCTAGGAGATGTAGCACCAAGAGTTTGTCGGCCCTGTTGGGGTTAGTTGGGCAGATAACTTCCTGGGGTCATAACTTGGTCATATTATCTCCATTTGGTGCATACAATAACTTGTTGGAAAGGTATCTCTGAGTACTATAGGTTTTTCCACATGCCCTTGCCAATGGCTATGATCCTACTGAGGACCTAAAAAAATGTTGTTTAGGGGGTCAAAACTGTTCCAGAAGTCCAGGACTCGAAAAATTGCTAAAAATAGTAATTACTGAAATAAACAAGGAAACAAATGAAACTGACTGGAGGTCTAGGTGGGATAGGTGGGTGGCCACCAATATCCACCTGGATCACATTCAGTAGGTTGTGATGGTGGTTTAAAGGATCCTGCCAACTAACTGCACTATATTTAAATGTCTAGAGAGTCTTCCATATCTCTTTCCCTCCCTGCAGCCAACGCTAACATACTTTAGCTCTAAGGACATGTGACAAGAGTTATGGATATTTTAGCCCAAAACCTCCATGGATATTTGGTTTGTATAATTTATCCCAGGCCACAAAAGCCCATTTTTGACCTGTTTGCAGCTCGAACTAAAGGAATCTTCAGAATTTGGCAGTTAGTTCCTTGTAGATGCTGTGAGGGGTCCGAAGTGATGAGAGTTGGTATATTGGGATAACCTACATGATCACCTTCAACAGTACAAGCCAACAGAATAAATTCAGGACCCTGAAGGTCTAGCTAGAAAGCTTCCAGTCGATGCAGTTTAGCATATCTTTCCAATGGGAATTCTTCAGGGAGTTAGATACCAGAGGTACTCCAAGATAAGTACTTGGGAGTGATCCAATTCTGAAGCCCAGGGCTCAGGCCAGATGGATTTTCACCCTTGGATGTGTATTAAAGAAAAATATATTTGATTTGTCACCATTGATCTGAGTGCCTGATGCCTGCTGAAACAACATCAGGATGGACCCAAATTTCCTGGCTTCTTTCAGGGTCGGTTTACCATATAACATGTTATCATCTACAAATTGCTGGTGGGTAATAGGGGGGCCTCCTGGGAGAGTTTAATGCCCTGGAGACTGCGAGACTCCACCGCTGCCTTAATAAGTTGACCAAGACCTTCAGCTGCTATGATGAAGAGAAAGGGGGATATGGGATCCCCTTCACGTAAACCCTTGGACCCATGAAAGGTGTGAGAGGGTGCCCCATTAACAAGAATGGAATAAAAGGGGGTCATGATCATGGACTTGACCCAACTAATTTAGGGGAGGGAGAAGCCGAACGTATCAAGGATGGAAAACGTATAATTCCAATTTAGACGATCATAAGATTTCCAGGGATTGAGTTTTATGAGAATAGTTGGAGATTTGGATGAGGACAGAGAGTGAACAACTTCATGGGCCACCAGTGTGCGATCCATAATTTGTTGACCTTCCACAAAGCCTTACTGTTCAGGTTCGATGATGTCATGCAATAGGGGTTTTAGCCTTCACACTAGAATGTCTGAGTTAATTTTATAAATGACATTGCACAAAGCAATTATTCTGAAGCCACTTGGATCCATCACCGTGCCTTTCTTGGGGATAAGCATGATAAATTTGCATTTAGACCTATCCAGATTCTTTGAGAGCGGCAAGAGTCTTCCACAAGTTCATGGATTTCAGCCCCTATAAAGTACCAACCCGCTTTGAAGAATTCAGATGCGAAGTCATCCGGACCAAGACCACTATTTGTTAGGAGTGCCCTTACCACTTATTCCACTTCTGTATAGGAAATAACCCTCATGAGGGCCTCATTTTGATCATCTGAGATCAATTTTGGAATACATTGTCAGATTCGAGAGACAGGTTCGCTCTAACCCTCATCCAGTTCCATAAACAATGTCTACAAGTGGTCAATCAACTCTTTAGAGATCTCTTCATGTTGTACCATATGCTTACCTTCTAAGCCATTGAGAGAGAAATGTAGAATTTTCCTGGAGATTCACAAGCTCATGTAATGTACTAAAGCACAAGACAAAAATCTACTTCTACTTTCAACCAGCAGAAGCCAATAGATCGATGAAAATAATATGAACAATAAGAAGATAAATCAGTGACACATAACACAAGTTGTATATGGGGAAAGCCACTACTCAAAACCACGCTATCTGTATTTCATATATCATAAATATGAGTGAAGATACAAAGCTTGTTCTCACTAGAAAAATTCCGCACAAGTATGTTGAACTCTCTCAACTCACCAGCAAGCTCTTTTCCAACACTTAGCTAATTCTGCAGCTCTCCAAGCCCCTATTTCCTTGTGCAATTCCTAGGATGAATAACCCGTATTTAAAGGGAATTCATGCTTCCAAAAATGCACAATCCAAACATAGGTCCTTCTCTGATTGCATGCATGATATTTACAACTCAGTAAATCATCCATCTGATAGTACATTGTCCCTGCACTCTAGTCTCAACTGGGTCTTTCTCAGAATCAACATGCATGAGTTTCTGATGAGGGAATTTTTAGTTAACTAGAGTGACACTTGTGGATGCACTAATGCACCAACTGAATGTTAACTCTCTATTAGTTCCTCAAACAATTTGGAACTAATTTTACTGAACATAACTTAGTAAATTGAGTTATCTAATTACAACTCACACTTAAACGCATCCTGAACCCCTAAAACTTAGGGAGAACATATACATGACTTCAGAAATACTTCCAACTCGAAATTCCTAAGCTAATTAAGTTAATTAAACTTAATTAACTATTTACAAGTTGCTATGAGAATATAGTTCGATTTTTAATTCACAATTTAAAATCAAGGACAAATTTAAATTGGAATTTCTTGTTTCCATTTCTCAACATTCCCTCTCAACAAGAAAGGGATTATCAGCTACCCGATCCCGTCTTCGTGAAACTCATATTTACAACTTGACAATGCCTTTTTCAAAATGTTAGCATCTTACTCCTCCATGGGAATGTACTCTAACAACATAGTCCACCTCAATACAAAATATCTAAGATGATGATATCAAATATCAATATGCTTGGACCAATCATGAAAAACTGGATTTTCAGAGAGTTTGATACAACTCTGATTATCGCAATAAATCACAGTTGGATCCATCTGCTGACCAAACAAACCAACCATGATCTTCCTCATCCAGATGGCCTCACATGCTGCCTGACTCACAACCATGTACTCTGCCTCTGCCGAACTGAGTGCAACTGATCTCTGTTTCTTGTTGTACCAAGAAACTGTTGCTAACCCAATACTGAAGATCCCTCCTGATGTGCTCTTCCAGTCGAATGGACTCCCTGCCCAATCTGCATTGGTGAAGCCTTGAAGCTTCACTCCCTCTATCTGTTTGTACCATAATCCATACTGAGAAGTTCCCCTGAGGTATCTCAACACATGCTTTGCTGCCTTCCAATACAATTTGGTAGGCCTAACCATCACTTGACTAAGTTGGTTAACTACATAGCACATATCCGGTCATGTGTTCACCAAATACATGAGTGAACCCACAAGCTTCCTGTAAACAATAGCTTCCACTACTTCCCCTGAAGTAGCATCCTCCTTCCTCCAGTTACCTTCTAGAGGAGTCTCCATGGGTTTGTTTCTCTCCATGCAGAATCTCTTGAGTATCTCGTTGGCATACTTTCCCTGAGACACAAACAACTCCCCATCTCCCTACCATACCTCCATGCCAATAAAGTAATGCATGAGCCCCATGTCCTTCATCTCAAACTCTCTTGCAAGGACTGACCTCCTTGCAAGGCTTGATCAAGTGATCATCACCTGTCAGTATGAGATCATCAACATAAATTACAATGATCAACAGTTTACCTTCCACCACTATGTGGTACAGGTTCGCATCCGCTTCACTCTTCGTGAATACCAACTGGTGAAGTAGCTATCTATCCTGGTGTACCAAGCACAAGGTGCTCACTTAAACCCATACAACGCTCTCTTGAGCCGGCACACATGCGACTCATGGTCAAAGGTCTCAAAAACTTTAGGTTTCATATGTACACATCTTCCTCAATCATGCCATTAAGGAAGGTTGTCTTCACATCCATTTGATGTATATTCCAACCCATCTATGATGATAGTGCCAATATAGATCTGATCGACGAGTACCTTGCAACAGGAGAAAAGGTATCATCATAGGCAATCCCCTCTACCCGTGAAAAGCCACGGGCCACAAATATAGCCTTATGCTTCTCCACACTACCATTTGAAACTTGCTTTACCTTGTAAAGCCAACGGGAGCTCACCACTGACTTGTCCTCTGGTCTCCAGACCACATCCCAAACACTGGTACGAACTATGGAGTCATACTCCTCCACCATGGCATCAACCCAAATCGACTGTTGCACTGCTTCCTTAAAGGAAGATGGCTCTATCACAACAATTTTTTCCATAAGAGCCATGTGTAATAATGAGGAAGAGAAGATTTCAATCAATGGTATTACTCCAGTAAGAGGGAAAAATAATTTGGACCAATGAAAGTTGTTGGAGCAAAATTATTCTTCAACATCTCTCCTATTTGGAACTGATTTTTGTAATTATAAATAGTAGTTTGTAGAATGGAGAATGGATTTCTCTTCTTTGCAGTTCTGTAATTCTTATAGCACTACTGTAATAGGGGTTTGGAGTTGTAGGTGAGAGGAGAGTAAAATCTCAGATCTGGGGGATAATTTTTGGATTTTTCTTTTGCATTCTGGATTGTGTTTGGGGAGTCAAGTTTGCACTACTGCAACTCGATTTTTTGTATTAGAGTTCAAGCATTGTAAAGGAATGTTGGATATTTTCGTTCATATTTGTGCACTATTGTCGATGTGAGTAATTTGCCTCAATAATATGCTGTTATGTATCTATGATCTTGTGCGCTGAACTCTGATTTATGAGTAACTATTTACTCAAAAATCAACCTTTTAATTCTGATTTAACAAACAATAATATTTTGTGTACTATTTCCTTATATTATTGTTTAATCATTCAAATCGCTGATATAATCATCATCATCATTTTGTGAACTTCATAAATTATGTTGATTAATTTTTCATCATTAATAAATTTCTAAACATCATATGTTTTCGCATTAATAATATTAGTTAATTGAACTACTTCATTAGTTGCATATTCATCTTAAGTCAAACATGATTAAAATCCCAATCATTTAATTACTTTTCTCTCGATTGGGTTAGATCTACATCTTCCTAATCGAGATAGGCTTAGAATTTGTTTCCTTTTGCTTGCACTTTAAATTTAATTAGGCATTTCTAGAAGTCCTCTTCTCAAATAGGAAAAAATTAGTTGTGGCTTGGCTGCACTCTAGATCAGCCTAAGGATCAATTTCTTGCTTGATCGGCAAGAATAGTCGATATGATGTCTCTTCTCTATTGGTAGGTGAAAGTCATACTTTAAGCCAGTAGAGATAGAGAGAAGGTAACTGGACCTAGTTTGACTAGTTGGAACCGCCATTTGAAAATGGAAAAGGAGCTGCTTTAAGTTCCTAACTGGGTGGTCTCTCTTCTAATGTTGAGGCTGACTTTTCGAGCCTACAACATTTTTGATGCTAGAAAGAGGGCCTAGTAAATTGTTTCCTTTGAATATTGTTTTATTCTATTTACTATGGCTCCATGTAAAAGACTTCCTTGGAATTGCTTTATTGGACCTCATCCAACTTCCACTTTAGTAAAAGTAGTCCAAATCCCATCTCAGGTAAAATAAAATGGTAAGACATCTGTTTTTAGTCATCTCCTTCAATTTATTTTAAGTTTCAAAAATTTCTATATTGATGAAGATATTATTTGCAGGATCTTCACTCGTACTTTGATAGGAAAAGCCAAAGACTGGTGCTTATCACTTCCAGTTGCCTCTGTACATAGTTGCGACAAGCTTTCAAAGATTTTCGTTCACGCCTTTTAGGAATATGACTACAAAAATGTGTGTGATCAACTAGAAGAATTGCATAGGATGGAAGGTGAGACTTTGGATATGTTTTATATTAGATTCAAATTAATTTTAATGCAATTTCAGTCTAAAGATTTACCTCCTCAATTTCAATTAATAGGTTGGTTTAAAAATTTGATATCTCTCCCTTATATTCCTGATCTAGAATTAGAAAATTCATTTGCTTCTATTGGAAAATAAACTGCTCAAATCATCAATGATGATCCTCTTCTAGAAACTAGAATTGCCAATGAACGATTTCCAGAGAATAATGATTCTGTCGAAATAAATAATGTTATTGTGAATGAACAATTAAAATCAGAAATGAGCAGTAATAAATATCTTCCTCCTGATATTCTTTTAAGAAATGGAAAAACCAATTCTTTCAACAATGAGGACATGGATCAACATCCAAAAGTTTACAATCATTTTAATCAAGAAGATTTTGAAGCACACATTTTGGGAAACCAACAACAATTTTCTAATAGAGAAATTTACAGTTTTGTAAATTCAAATTCCAACTCTTCTCTGTATCCCGATTTATTTGATAATTCATTAAATAATAATGGAGTTTCTACTTTTGATATTGATAACAGTTCACAAGATAAAGGAGTTATCATTTATGAATTATCATTAAGTTCTGATAAGGATAGAGAAAATTTAATTACTTACAATTCTGCAAATTTTCTGTCTAATTCTGATTTAGGAAAAGAAGATACTAATGAAATCGTTCATGATGATGAAAACATTGAACCTTGTTATTCTTCTTCTTCAAAAAATGTTAACTCCTATTCTTTAAGTAAATCTGTTTTTAAAGATGAGAAGAATGCTAGTTTAAATGTTTCAATAAATTCTCAATCATTCAATCATCATGATGATTTCAGCAATCACAAATCTGCCCCAATTTATGACTCCTACGATCATGACATATCTTTTTGTGATCATAATCTTGAAATTCTCCCATCTCTGCAAGTGAATGAAGACAAAAATGACTTTAATTTTATAATCACTTGTGGAAATGAAATCTTTACAAACAAACTCCCACTATGTTGTATCATTATCTGTAATATAGATGTAAATTATAATTTGCCTTTTTCTCATTTTCTTCGATTTCAATTTGTTTCTTTTTCGAATCTCATTTTTTATTTTCTAAACACACTACGCTAGCACTACGAGCATCAAAACTCTATTCTCTCATCAAGTGCGTTAATTAGCATATATGAAAAATGATTTCAGAATTTTAATTATGAGAATCGACTACTTCTTATTTTGAAATTTTATTTATTCATGTTTGACGAACTCATGTATTATTTTCAAATAATTTTATCACAAATTCTAGCACTTGATAGTGCACCATTTCATTCTAGTCAACAATGGAATACTTCTAGAAACCTTTTAAATGTTCATCCATACTTTATCAATCCATTGGAAAAATATTTGGAAATCACACTGCTCAAGAATATTTTTGACTTTTCTAATGTTCAACAGGCTTCAATATCTAAAAATGTATCATTCAAGCTTGACATGATGTTTCCATTTCCTTTGAACTTCTTTCAATGATTCATTGAGATACATGCTCATTTTTATGATCTTGTAGGCAAAATTGTGGAATAATTTCGAGGATTTTTTTGATTTTTTTTTTTTTTTTCTAAATAGATTTGTTTTGTCGATTTTGTTAATTTTAGATATAAATAGTAGGCTGAATTTTTATTTTAATGATTTAGCTGCAATTTTATTTTGTTACCGATATGTGACTTGTACATACATACATGAAAAAAAATGAGAGAATGGCTACATTGGAAGTATGACTATACTTAGTCATGTTTCATTTCATTCAATTAGGTTTAACCATAAATTAATTTAGAATCAGTTTCCTTTCATGTTTATTATTGCAGATTTTCAATAAGCAAGTAATGCGCCCAAGATTTTCCCTTGGCATCTCCTTTCATTTTCTGGCAAAGTGGCTTAGAACATATCAATGTTCTTATATAGTCATATCATATACACTTGTGATGTGCTTGATTGCATTGCTTTTGCAAAAATTCATCACATTGTTAAAAATGTTTTTGTAATAAAATCATATATGAAGAAATTCCAAGGAATTGCTATGGCTTGGAAATTTTTTATTCACAAGTATTTCTAAAGGCTCATTTTCACCACTCTTGTCCTCCGATGTAAATTTGAGGTGGATGCAATTTGAAAGTTCATTACTTAACATTTTAGATTAAATAAGTAGATGATGTTGAACATATGCGAATTTTGAGAAATGCATGGGAGAATTTGAAGATTCATGAGGTAAACTTACAGTCAATATTCTTCCAGGTATGCATTAATAGGTTCATCTTTATCTATTTTTAGTTTTCTCTTTTTCATAGTTTACTTCTTATTTCTGTTTTGTTTCTTTTGCAGGTTTTCATTGGCTTGATTTTGGAGACTTGAGATAAGCAAGCAACCAAACCTTTCTAATCTGCAACATGTCTAGGGAAGTATTTGTTGAGTTGTCAGAATTTAAGTATTCTTTAGTTTGACTTCTATTCATATTTTCCTTTCTTCGCACATTTAGCAATATGAGTCAATAATTATATTCTTCCTCTCATCGATGCAACTGAAATGAAATGCTTAGACTCTTTATTGCTTAGATTTGCTACAACATAGGGAAATTTGCACAAAACTCTTGCAACAAATAATCTTATCCATGATTTTATCTATGTCTGTTCCAAATCTCACATTTGCCAGTTGAGTTAAATTTTTTTCCATTGCACTCATTCATTTTACATCTGCTTCAGTCCCATTTCTTCTTTCGAATTGATTCAAGGCCTCTATCTGGTAATTATTGAATCCCAATTTTTAGTTGTTTACTTTCTGATATCGGATTATTGGGTTTATGTTATATCAAAACCATTTGAAAACACTTTCTGAGTCATTTCCCTGAGATCCACAAGTCCTATTTTATTTTATCTATCCAAAATCCTTGATCTCAGAATCTCATAGAAGTTGTGATGAACTATTATCATATCTGAGTTCCAACATTATATTTTTAGCTCATATTAATTCGGGCTTCCTTATATCAATACTCTTATTTAAAATCTTTACAAGAAAATATATCGCAACTTCTGATATCGGAATTGAAAATCAAATAAACCTCCAAAAATAAATTCCGCCAAAAAAATTTAAATAATAAAGGCTATATTTATTAGAATTTAATCTATCGGAGAATGGTTCCATTTAGGAAGTATTGTTTATTGGAGCTCTTATCTTTCACTTTGATTCTCTCGGAACCTCGGAACTTTAGAATAACGGTTAGGTATCCTTGTAGGTCTTTGATAAATTCATTTTGATCTTTCACTATGCTCACATGAAGTCCTATTTGATTATCTTTGTATATATATGCTTACTTTCATGTTATCATGGTGGTCAAAAGCTTGGATGTATTTTAATTATAATTTCATCAAATCCAAGTATTCATTCCTCAGGATGACTTTGTGACTTTGGGGATATACATTCTTCATGGTATGTGCATATGGGCCTTTTTTTACTCTTCTCGACAATCTTCCTAGCTAATGAGAAATTTCATCACCTGTGGTTCATTTACGTTTTTGCCTTTGTCTCACTATTGGATGCCCATTTTATTATCTCAATCATCTTTTAGTGTGCATCTTCATTTGCTTTTCAAGGCACTCTTGAGCAACCACTATGGTAATGCAACAATTGGTAAGGAATTTGGAACAGGTAAAGGTAATGGATCATGGTTAAATCATGTTTTATTTTTCTTATATTTCTGATATATCACTCTGTATTTAGCATGCAAAATTTCAAAGAACTCCCCATCTACACATATGCATTACATTGTTTTGGACTTGGTCTTGATTCTGAGAATCATGGAGTGAATATGAGATTTGAAACATTAAGAGAACAACCCTCACTGCAAAATCACATCATCATTCTCATTTCTGATGGATTCGGTCCACTTCTGATTCCTTGAACATGAATCATTGTTTTCTTCTAATACTGGTTGCTTTAATTTTGATTGAATAAATTATGATTTTGGGCCAATAAAGCTACATTGAAAGCAACTTCTTTATGTTTTTAATTCTAATCAAAAGAAGAAGTTATCTTTTGTTAGGAAAAATGATATCTCTCAGGTAAGATCAAACATAATTTTCCAATGGTAAGTTTCATACACCCACTTTATTTCATTTTCATTTCTTTACTTTTGTTTTTAGTTTTTGCCGATATAAAACTCTGTTTTCCAGTGCTTCATAAGTTTTTTCACGCCTCTAGCAGATCAGATTTTGAGCTCATTCTCCTTGTTTTCTTTCAAGTTTTGGAGCAACAATAATGATCTTCATTAAATCAGCGAAATTGGGGAGTCCCTAAATTTTCTCCTTGTTTTATTTCAAGTTTTGGAGCAACAATAATGATCTTCATTAAATTAGCGAAATTGGGGAGTCCCTGAATTTTTTATTTTCATAAGCAATTCTTTTATTGGAAAATTGTCAAGATGTTTTTATGCAGGTTTTGCTTTGAAACAAGAAAATTTACAACGGACAAAGACTTTTCATTTGCGCTAAATTTTACTTCATTATTGTTATTTCCCTTACGGTTTGGACGCTTAATTGCTCATAACTCCACAAGTTAAAATTTACTAGATTCTTAACATAACATGAAGACATATACAATTTTCTTCTTTTATTCGTTTGTTGATAATTTTTATAGTTAATCTTGTTGGAGTTGGTTTTTTATTTTAAATTTATTTATTTATTTATTTTAAATTTGGGATTTTTCTTTTAGGTTCTCCTTTCCTCATTTTTACGTTTTTGGAGTTTGATGATTTATTTTTCACTTTAATTTGGAATATATATATATATATATGATTTTGGCAACTCCGCTATAATTTATATATATATGATTTTGGCAACTCCGCTATAATTTATGTGGAAGGCCTCTTCATATATATATATATATATATATATATATATATATATATATAGGATTTTGGCAACTCCGCTATAATTTATGTAGAAGGCCTTTTCCTCACCCAACAATGGTTGGAATCATGGGAAATATTTACCCTGTCTATTTCAATGAATTTCAGTTATCATTAAAAGTATATCTTTATGGAACCATAAAGTCCTCTTGCTTTAAAATATTTTTCATAGAGGAACATGCATCCTTTATAAGCGATATAGTTCACCTTTTCAAGGAAAAAATTAATTTGATTTTAACTCAATGGATCTCTCCCACCCCTCCAATTGATAGTCATGGGAAAAGAATTTGGAGTCAACATTATGGAAGTATTATATCCATTAACATAAGTCTCTATTACCATCCCACCTCTTTCACTCAGGTACATCATAAACTAAAAGATCACAAATGCACTTATCAAAAGGGTGATTAAAAGAGGAAGCATGGGAAATACAAGTAAACTCGTCAGGGCTATGGATGCTTGTTGAAATGGGGCTAGGCTTGTATGGCATAAAAGGCAACTTCATTGGGGTACTGTTCAAGCTCACTGGCAGTGAAGTGATGTCAGAGACCATTCATAACAATGGATATATGATTTATCAAAAACTCATATCTGTACCTTCTTCTATTTCTCATACGAGGTAATTTAAAATAATTTTTTTTCCCAATTTTGGATTCATGATTTTTACTCAAGTCTACTTTGAGTACTTATATTTTCGAACTCATATTGCTTAATCTATTTATGTGGGACCCATGGAAATGTTTTATTGTTTGACGATTCAATGGACTCCATTATTTTTAACCTTTAGGTAAATTGAAGTTCATTATCTTTAACCAGAGATAACTGGTTCTTCCCCGTGTGTCACCAGTGTTGTAGTGAAAACTCAACCCCCTCCATTTTTGACTTATTTATTTCAAATAATGGGGACCCTTTCCATATTTTTTTGGCTAAATCACATTTTTAATATTTTCTTTTGATTAAGTGTCCTACAATATTGCCATTTTTTTTTTCATTTTCGTCGAATTTCTATTTTGATTGTTTCATTGAGTTCAAGTTTTTGCTAGATTTCCATCGGTATTTGTTTCATCTCATTTGGTTACACGGTTTGCAAATGGTGTTCATCCGAAGTTTGATAAATTTTACATCCTAGGTTAAAAAAATGAACAAAATGTATATTATTTTAATTTTTGTAAATAAATTAGTAATTCATTGAAAATACTAATTCCTAGTTAATTTTTACTAATTATTTCATTTTTCACTAACAATCCTACAAAATCGTTGCAACCAAATTGTAGGATAACTAAAAATTATGTGTTTTCGAGATCTCGATAATTTATTCCAATTCCCAATTTAAAAATTACGAGACCTGAAATCTCAAAATTGCAAAGTGGTTGCAGTTCATTTTGTCAGATTTTTAATTACCAAGTGGCTATAGTTTATAATGGATGAGTCCTACTCCAAGTGGGCCCCACTTCACCTCACCTCCTCCCTTACTCTTTTATTAATATCTCTGATAAATAAAATCTCGATATGAATATGGAACATCAACATTTTTATTTAGTGTCAAAACACTCGTTTTAAAAAGTTCTGATATCAGTCACTCTCCGATATTTGATATCATGCAACGAGTTGGTTTGCTTTAATGAAGGTCTCTTCCACCTCATTTTAAAAAGTCTCCACCTCATCCTCATTAATTTAACAGCCCCCGAGACCAATAACTTTGAATTATAAACAAAGTGGTTGTACTTTCTATGAAGGGAGGGACCCACCTCCACGTGGACCTCACCTCCTGCACCACACTTCACCTCACTTCCTATTTTACTCCTCAGAACCTCGGGAAATAATCTTACATCGTCACCTCAGAATTAAGTTTATCATAACTTCTATTCCACAACACCTTCGAGATGCTTATTCAACGATACCTCCAATGGTGGTTATAAAATATTTTATATTATAATTTATCACGTTAGATGGTTCATATCCGACCTCAGGGACCTTTGAGTATCAGAGCATTGTTTCAAAAAATTACGATATATCTTAGTTCCGATATTTGATATTTTTATGCATGAATATTTTCATTCATACTATAATATACTCCTCTCCATTTTAATAATAAAGCCACTCCTCATTAAATATGGCTTATACGTTGAGCTCAAATAGCACTTTGGATCCTTCAATCATAGGTCAATAGCCACTTTCCATATGTCCCACCATATTTTTAAATTAATTAATTAAATAATTAAATATAATTTACATATGTGTAGTTTTTAATTACACATATATGTATATAGGAAATTAATTAATTATTTTCTATATTTAAATTAATTTTTAATTAATTTAAATAAAAACTACATATAGTCCATACATATATGTGTAAGTAAAAACTACACATATATAAATTATATTTAATTATTTAATTTTTAATTAATTTAAATAAATACTACACATATAGTCCATACATATGTGTAAGTGACTACACATATATAAATTATTTTTAATCATTTAATTAAATTAATTTAAATAAAAACTACACAGAATAGTCCATAGTAAGTAAAAACTACACATATATAAATTATATTTAATTATTTAATTAAATTTAAATAATTAATAATTTAATTTAGTAATTTAATTTTTATAATCAAATTAATTTGTGTAATTTATGTAAAGTTTTTAATTAATTTGTATATAAATAATGAATTTTATAATTGTAATTAATTAGAATTGAATTAATTTTAATTGTACATTTAATTTTAGATTTAAAATTTTTAATTAAAATTTCCTACCTACATATATGTGTAAGTAAAAACTACACATATGTAAATTATATTTAATTATTTAGTTATTTAATTAAAAATTAATTAATATTAAAAATAATTAATTAATATTAATATTAATATTAATTAATTTTTAATTAAATAACTAAATAATTAAATATAATTTACATATGTGTAGTTTTTACTTACACATATATGTATGGACTATTATGTATGTGATTGTATGAATCTATTGAAGCTTGTTGTTGGTTTAACTCATCACTTTGGATAATCGACTATTTTGATTTGTAGTTTATGATGCCATTCAACGCGTGTGTTCCTTTTAGGCTGCATACTATTATAGGCTTCTAAGGGATACACTTCTTTTCCCCCTCCGTGTGTCAGAACCTCTCCATGAATCTCTCTTGACTTGCTGCAAGGTCACACACTTGCCTCTGACAAGGATATCTTGCTTACCTCTGTGTGTTATCACAGTCAAGGCATAAATTTACTACCCACTTCTGGGACTCCTACTCGATATGTTCTGAGGTCTAGCTGGGACTTCTTACTAGGGAGATCCCCTGACATGTTGGTAGGGTCCAACATTGTCAACATTTTTGGCATTAGAAGGAGGGCCAGATGACAAGTTGAGTCCTCAAAATCTATTTTGAATCCCTGCACATCTATCATGACTTATGTTATAGTTCACCCTCTGAGATGTATGTCTTATGGAATTGTGTTTGAAGTCTCGAGAGAGTTCTAAGATGACTTGTCACAATACACATATGAAGGTAAAGGCAGAACAACTTGGCCTAGGCATAGAGCTACTTTCGAAGCTCTCTATGATCCCTTGGAAGATCCTAAGTGTAAGGACTTGCGGTCCTTGGCATGCCCACTGGATGAAGTGCGACGGCTGTTGGTGAACGAGTAGCTTGAAACGAAGGAAAGTGCGAGCTTAGCCTAACGTGCGAAGGAGTCATGTATTAATGCGAGCACAAGAAGGGGAGCGACATGTTTATATACGCGTGGGAGCATGGTAGGATTACCCACGGCTAACCCACACTTGGAAGCAAAGACGACATGTATTTATGAAGAGTAGGGGTGTGCGTTTACATGGTGGACGAGTTGGCTTGGGCAAGCCAACTTGCCCAGCCATCCATATATATTCAACTAAGTGTTAGAGCGAAAGGAAGCAATTCGACAAGCGAGTCTTCAAGGAGAAGTGCATGGAAAAGGGCCGCAGCAAGGAGGAAGGCGCAGATGGTTATGCGCCCAAGTCTTGGGCAGGTCGCTTGAATGCACAAGTCTAAACGAAGGTCGGTCGAAGTAAGGCGTGCACGGGTAAGGCGTGGGTGCCCGATTGTGCAAGGTGTGCACGGGTGAAGGCGTGGGCGCCCGGTTGTGCGAAGGCGCATGGGTGAAGGTGTGGATGACCCGGTTGTGCAGTTGTGCGGTTGGGTGGTTGTGCACGGGTTCTTGGGCAGCTCGGGTGAGCGCCCGCCTGTCGTGCAGAGGCAAACGCAGAAGGTGTGCACGGTGGAAACGATGAAGTGTTGAGATTGTGAACGGAGGTGTGACTCATGCGGAGGCGCCCGTGTGTGGTGACTTGGTTACGACGAGGCGTGCCCAAGTTGGGCAAAAAACATGATCGTGTGACGAGGTGAACGAAGGGTTGGTGAGTCGTGCGGCGACCGTGCAGAGGTGCCGACAAGCTGGGCAACCGAGTTTGCCAAAGTTGAAAATTGGCTAAGTGTAAATTTGGGGTTTCCCAAGATTTAACTTGTACTTATAAAAGAAGATTATATATATTGATTCGGGCAGACTCATATTGCAGGGAGTTGCCCCTCCCTTTATACTGTTGTGCATTTCTATCGTATAATGTTGTTTATGTGAATGTTATGGGTTTTCACTGTGTATAAAGGACAAAGATAATACTTGGTAATGAAAAATAAACTAAGTATGGAATGTTAGGCATAGTCTACAATCGTAAGTATTGGTGAAAAGAAAACGATTGGTAGTGCCGCACCCCGCTATAGTGCGGTTGGAAGAGTATCGCCAGTGTAGGGGCGTGACAGGTGGTACCAGAGCTAGTCCAAGTTTTGTAGGAAACTTGGTGAACTGAATCAAGGAGCTGATTCTACGAAGACCGAAGACTTGGCAGGGAGCTCAAGTTTTGCAGGTGACAGGTGGAATATCAAGGTGATTTAGGTGAATGGCGAAACAGGTTTAGCAAAGGTGAAGCATTGTGCTTGGACCAAGCTGAACGACAAGGCATGGAAGGTTTGGAAGAATGCGAAGGCAAGCTCTTGCTTACCTTGTACAGGTTGAAGCGGATGAAAGAAGAGAATTTGCGGATTCGAGAGAAGCTTGAAGTCTTGGAAAAGAATGCTGAAGACGAACTTCTTCAACTTGGTTGAATAATGGAGCAAGATGAAGTTGTAGATTGTGCTGACAAGAAAGAGGAAGCCGTGATGTTTGAGGATGTTGCAGATATGATAACGATGGAGGATGAATTTTAGGTTGATCAAGTTGGACCAGGAGATGTGCAGTTTGGAGACATGGATGGATGAGGATACTCACATGGAGGAGCCTCATGATGATGATGTAAGTATTATTGATACTTGTGTTTCACTTGAGCATCTGGTAGATGGACCGTATGCAGGGAAGAGCAAAAAGCAGTTTGCTGATGCAGGGGAGCATCTTACCATGGATGTCTATGATGAGACCTTATATGGAGAAGCAAGGATTGTTGATTGTTGTAGGACTTGTTGGGGTTGTTTGTGAACTTATGGTAGAAGGTACAAAGGCCTGTGACAAGGGAGGAACATGATGATCGTTGCGGAGGATTGGGTCCATGCTTTAGCCACATGGAGAATTGGCTAAGTGCCCGGCATGGCTCATGGATAGATTGGAGGGCACACTCTTGAGT